>CABHPP010122077.1:0-25860 GCA_902168425.1 Peromyscus attwateri | reverse complement strand
GGGGCTGGGGGGAAGGGCGGGGCTGGGGGGAAGGGCGGGGCTGGGGGAGGCGGGGAGGGGCTACTGATAGATTCTGGAGGAGCAGAAATCATTGCCTTTAGTTATAGACCCATTCTGATCCCATCAAGCTTCAGTGGATTCTTCCAAACTCTGGATAAACACAGTGGGTCACAAAGCAAAACAAAAAGACATTAATCAGGGGAAGGGATTGACAGGGATGGGAGGGAGATGAGAGCCGCTGGGGGTGGTGGTGAGAGTAGTCAGAATACGTTACGTACACATTTAAAATTGTCAAAGAAAAACTTTAAAAAAAAAAACCTGAGTGTAGTTGTATGTAATAATAATCCCAGCCCTGGCGTGCCAGAGACAGGAGATCCCCGTGACTCACTGGCCAGGCAGCCTACCCTATTTTCTGAGCCCCAGCTTCTTGTGAAAAGTCTGTCCGCCCAAACCAAGATGGATGGCGCTTGAGGAAGAACAACCAAGGTTGACCCCCGGATTCCACATACGCATGTTTACATGTGCAAACACACTTGCACACACACATACAAGCCCAACAACATGTGTCCACACACATACATGAAAATTAATTCCATTAGTACTCATTTGTCATGTACTGTATGACGGGCGATGAGGTAGTAGAGAAAAGTGTCAGTCAATCTGCCTCATGGAGCATGCAGCAAATACCTCTTACCTCACTACATATGGATTCCTCTACACTTTCCAAATGTTGTCATATCTTCTGACACATCTTGTTTCCCCGGATCCTTCCACTGGGCATTATGCTTATGTCAGAAAATTGAAGTAAATTTAAAAAAAAAAAAAAAGGGATCTTAGACGACTAGGAAAAAATAATCTGAAAGGCAGATATTACACGTGTTTATTTAAAAGAGATTTTTCTTAGCCTGACATAGTGGCTTTGTCAGTTACTTCTTTTTGTTTTAACTGTATTTATGCATATGAGTGCTTTGTCTGCCTGAATGGGAGTGTACCACATGCATGCAGTGCCCACAGTAGCCAGAAGAGGGCACTGACCTTCCTGGAACTGGAGTTAGAGATGGTTGTGCGCCCCATGTGGGCGCTTGGATCTGAACCTGGGTCTTCTGCAAGAGCAGCAAGTGCTCTTAACAGCTGAGCCATCTCTCCAGCCCTGTATTAGGTACTTTGGTTTTGGTAAAAGACCAGGAACAAAAACAGCTTACAGAAGAAAGGGCTTTTTTTGGCTTACAGATACCACAACGGCAGAAGAGACACAGTGGCAGGCAGCTGGAACAGGAAGTGGAGCGAGGCTATAAACTCTCAAAGCCTGCTCCAGGGATGTACTTCCTCCAGCAAAGTTCCACAATGTCCGCTAACAGTGCCACCAACTGGGGACCAGGTGTTTAAATACCTGAGCCTGTGGGGGACAATTCTCATTCAAACCACCACAGTAATGTGCCTGTGTCTTAGCATTTGGTAGGCTGAGGCAAGAGGCTCAGAATTCAAGGTCATCCTTGGATATACATTTATTTATTTTGAGGCTAGCCTGGGATATATGATGAGTCTTAGTTATTTTCCTATTGCCCTGACAAGACACCATAACCAAGGCAATGTATAAAAGAAAGCATTCAATTCAGAGCTTGCTTACAGTTTCAGAATGTGAGTCCTTGACCATCATAACAGAAGGCAAGCAGAGCCCCAGAGCAGTAGCTGAGAGCTTACAAAGTTGAGAGAGAGAGAGAGACAGAGACTGGGCCTGACATGGGCTTTTCAAACCTCAAAGCCCACAAGGCCACACCTCTGAATTCCTCCCAAAATAGTTCCACCAACTAAGAGTCAAGCATTCAAATATATGAGTCTATGGGTCCATTCTCATTCAAACCACCACAAACAATAAACTTTAACTTTAACCTAACCTCATGGTAGTCATGCAAGTCAAAATGAAACAAATATCCAGAACAGAATAAGTTTATAACACACATAGCCCCTGTGGCTTCTCGGGCTGAACTACTGCTGGGTGTATGTGTTCTCTGGGTTTCAGCTGTGACAGCCTCTCCCCCTTGTACTTCAGAGGGGAACATTCCCAGGCCCACTTGACAGGCTGGACCATCGTGATCCATGCTGTGAGTTCAGGAGCAGGCTATCAACACGTGTGCTTCCCAGTCATTCAGGCCTGCTCCATCTTCATTATCTCTAAGTAGGCCTGAAAATTTATCCTGATTCCTGGGTAATGGCTCACCCACCTATGCCCTGTTGCTGCTCTTCCCAGCAGAGCACTGCCTATTTGCCCCCAACTCAGTTATAATCATCCCCCCTCCCCCCACTATTTGGGACTCCATTTAAGGTCAGTGGCAGTCCTCGGATAGGGACCTATTGGGGAGATTCTTGTGACTTGATCTTAGACAATAAAAAAAAATATTTTAAGTGGGGGTTGGGAAGATGACTCAGTTGGTAGATTGCTTTCTGCACAAGTACAGAGATCTGATTTGGATCCCAGACCTCTGCAGTAAGGCTGAGCCAAACCAGCCAGTCTAATCAAATCAACAAACTCCAAGTTCAGTGAGAGAATCTGTCTCAAAAACTAAGCAGGGCCTCTGTAAGTTTCAGGCCAGCAAGAGCTGCACAGTGGAACCCTATCTCAAAAAACTAACAGCAAGCAAAACAGCACAGCATGAGCAAGAAGAGTAACAGGAAGACCTGCAAGCATTTTCTACTGTTAAAACGAGCCTCATGGGGGGCGGAGAGATGGCTTAGTAGTTAAGAGCACTGGCTGCTCTTCCAGAGGACCCAGTTCAGTTCCCAGCACCCACATGGCAGCTGACAACTGTCTGTAACTCCAGTTCTAGGGGATCTGACACCTTCATAGCAATGCACATAAAATAAAGTTAAATAAATTATTTTTTTAAAAAAGCCTCATGATACACAGGGAACACTGTGAGAGCTGCTGTATTGCTGAGCTCTCTTGCTGAAAAAAACTGGCATGCTGAGAAAGGCAAGGCAGAGCATGGGCAAGGTGTCTGCCATGAGACTATCATCATCCTCAAGCCTTCTTTATCTATATAGCATATTTTGCCCACTGCTTACATTAGTTAAACTAGTAAAATTGCTATATTGGAAAGCCTGATATACCTGCCTATGTAATGGAAGCCAAAGAATGTGAGCTGGTGGTCCTGTGTGGGTTTGGATTGACTACTCTGTAATTTCAGCAGGGCGAAAATGACATGGTAATAAAGTCACAAGATGGATACACTTGCCCATTTTTATTTAGAATTTTTGTTTTGAGATAATCATAGCTTTACCTGCAGGTGTAGGAAGGAAGATAGAGATCCCACATAGCTTTCCCCACTTTCCCACAGTGGTAACATCCGGCAGTTGAAGCACAGCATCCTCGGAGCTTACCATCTGTCCTAAAACAAGACTTACGATTTGAGGATGAATTCCACAAAATCTCATGGGCTTTACTGGGAGAAATTTACAAAGCCAAAATAAACAACGAAAGTGGAGAATGGGCCAAGACTGTTTGCTGGACAGATGGTGGATGGGCATTCCAGGGAAAGTGCTGCTTCCTTTGCTGCTTTCTCTTACAGGATGTGAGTGACAACAGCTTAGTGGACGGGAGGGTAATCAGACTTTTTGAGAAACATCACTTGGGAGCTAAACAGTAGTTTATAGCAGTTGTTTGGGGAAGTCTGCTTCTTAGCACCTAAAGAACTTGAGGGTCTATGGAAGAAAGAAATTGGGTCCAGGGAACAGTTGGGGTGTAACCTTGGTGACTTGCTGTCCAGGAAAAGTAGATGAGACCTACTAGAGTTGGCAGTCTTATCTGTCACTGTGAGTCTTGTATTAATTTTTATATTCCTAGAATGTGGCATGAAAGGTGTCAGATAACTTCATGAATGGACTTCCATGCCATTGTTAGTGCTGCTGAAACATGAGCAACCAAGTTCTTTCTCGCCCATCTTTCTTGGATCTGTGGACATTCATGTACATTGTCTTTAGATAAACCTCTCCAAAGAATCCACAGCTCTAAGAAGGCCCCTGAGATCAACATGGTCTCCCACGTTTGTGTCCTAGTCACTTGCTCTGACAACTCAAGCCAGTGCAGTCTGCCACAGAAGCACCCAGGCCCTCAGTGACAGCAGGCTCTCCACACGTCATAGTCCTTCCCAGAACACTCTTGCAGGATGTAGGATTAGATAAGGAGCATAACTGAACCCTGCTGCTATTTGTAAACTTTTATGAAAACTCCATTTCTTACACAACTTTCTCCTAATGCATCACCAAAAACTTTTAAGATACTCCCACTGAAGAGTCTTGTTTCCGAGCAAACATCGTCATTGTGTATGAAATACTAATGCATTTCATCTTCCCAGCAAAGAACCAAGGAGTTTGAGATTTCCTTTGTGTAACTAATTGGAGTCCAAGCTTGTGGCACACGCCTGTAATCACAACACTCTGGAAGTAGAGGCAGGGAGATTTGGAGTTCAAGGTTATCCTCCCCTACAGAGTGAGTTCAAGGTCAGCCTGGGCTATGTGAAACCCTGTCTCAAACAAACACAAAAAACATAAAGACTGTATTTTGAATAAACTATTTTAAGCTTCCTGAGAAACTGAAAATAACTAGAGGAATCCTTGGCCTCTGTCCACCCCACCCCTCAGACCCTTGTCATTACCCTTCTCAACTGCTAGGACTCGAAGTAGTCTAGATTTGAAACTAGCAGCAGGGTGTGGCGGCACATGCCTAAAATCCCAGCACTTCAGAAGTTGAGGCAAGAGGATAGCCAAGACTTTGAAGCATGCCTGGGCTACAGAATGAGATTCTGCCGCAAACCCATTAAACTAACAATAATTAAAAATTAATTACTCAATAAAAAGGAGAAGAAGAAAAGGAAGAAGAAAGAAAGAAAGAAGGAAGGAAGGAAGGAAGGAAGGAAGGAAGGAAGGAAGGAAGGGAGGAAGGAAAGAAGGAAGGAAGGAAGGAAGGAAGGAAGGGAGGAAGGAAAGAAGGAAGGAAGGAAGGAAGGAAGGAAGGAAAGAAGGAAGGAAGGAAGGAAGGAAGGAAGGAAAGAAGAAAGAAAGAAAGAAAGAAAGAAAGAAAGAAAGAAAGAAAGAAAGAAAGAAAGAAAGAAGGAAGGAAGGAAGAAAGAACGAACCTAACTATTGGTCCAGCAGTCACCAGGCAGAGAACATAGTGTTAGTAAGAGCCTGCGACTTCTGCTAGATCTCTGCTGTCAATTTACCTTCCTCACAGGTGGTGAGTACTCGGCCTTGGCAATTATCTGGCCCCAAGCTCTCTTCTCCAAGGGACAACTAGTCCCGGCTCTGTTAAGAGACATCAAATGATGCAACAAGCCAGCTGGCATAGTGACACCTGCCCTTTGAAGACCTGTCCCTGCAGATGTGGAACAAGTCACTTGTCTCCCCTAATGACTCCTTCTACCATGATTCTACATCATTTGTGGTGTAGTTGTCACTTTAGGATGGAAAAAGAACCTCACACAGGAGCTCAATAAAACAGTAACTTTTAATATCTTCTGAAAGAAAAGGAAGTACTTTTCTTTTCTTACTTTCATCCATTGCCACAGTACTTTGAAAGGGAAAACTTCAAATAAGCGGGAGTTTGGAAATCTGACCTTGGCTGGTATAAGAATAGAGAGAATCTGGTGCTTCTAAATTTCTCATTCAGGATCTCAGTGTTCCAGGAAGTGGTTTGCTCAAGTTTCTTTTCTCTATTTAGCTCTCCTGAATGCCAGCTCCAGTGCCTAGGCATCACTGCCAAGGATCCGGCTGATGCATTCAGCTGCCATTCAAAGAAACAGCCCTCCACGCCGCCTCACATTTGGGAGTCTGTCTTACAGAGTAAAACAGGTGGAAGGACATTCTGCCTGCAGAGTTCTTCTGGCATGCCTTGCTGCTTCTACTGCCCAGGGCCAAGAATGACAAAAATCCTTTGTGTATATTTCAGGGTGGGAAAGAGCAGATATTACTGTGAACAGCAGTTAACTTGCTGTTCAGACAAGACTCCCAGGGCAGCTGCTCTAACTCAGACAGCAATAACTTTTAACATGCGGCTCTGCTGCCAGGATAGATTGATAGAAACTTTGAACAAATCATTTAAGAAATTATGCTTTCGAGATAATGTTGAATAGTCTTAAGATCAACTTACAGATAACTGAATATTTGTTAGTATCGTATCAAAGCAGTACAACAAGATATTAATCAACTAGGGTTGTGCTTAGACATCCATTCCATTCTAAACATCTGCTTTCAGTAAAGTCCATAAGTTTTCTGTCGGCAAAAATTGGAAACGACACTAGATTTGAAATCCACAGCTACGGTTGAAGCAAACTTAACTTCTTACGTGCCGACATTCACAGTCTTACTTAACTTAGCATGTGAGTCAGCTTCACAATGGAATTATAAATTCTAATTTGTGAATTAAACAGTTGTTTTTTTCAGTCAAAGCTTAATTACTCATGTTTAATTTTTAGTCTTAACATATATAAGTGTACACACAAGCTTTTAAAATTTTCAATGAAGAAAACATTAATATTTAAACAGTTATTAACTATTAAATAGTTATTTACACTAAAGCAACATTACTTCAGTAGATAATAAAAGCATGATTAGCTGAAATACACTATTCCTAGAAAGTGAGTATTAAACACAAAGTTATATGAATTTCAATATTCCCAGTTAAATATCCTCAAGACCTAGATCTTATAAATGTTTTTGTTTAAAAAAAGTTTGATGGTTTTGCCTTGACCAGGCCCAGGCCAAAATTAAGAACTATAATTATCCCTCTTCTAGAGGGAGCAAAGGGTGCTATGGGTCTTAAATCACCAGGGAAGCATAGGATGAAGATGGACAGCGCTGATCGCAGTAGCACATTCCTGTAATCCCAGCACTCTGGAAGCAGAGGCAGGAAGATCACCACTAGTTCAAGGCTAGACGGAGCTACACAGCGAGTTCCAGGCCAGTTAAGGCTGCATAGTGAGGTCATGTCTTAAAAACAAAACAAAATAAAAACCTACTTTGACTCATATTGGCTTTCATTTTGTTTTGCTTATTTGGGGCTTGAGAGATCGGTTAATCATTGAAGAGATTGCTATGCCCTCAAGAGGACCAGAGTTTGGATCCTCAGAACACATGCAAATGTCAGATGGAAGTGATAGCCCACCGCTAATGCAGTCTTGGAGGTTGGAGGCAGGGGATCTCCAGAATAAACTGGCTAGAGAGACTTGCAATATGGGTAAGTTCTGGGTTTCATTAAAAGACCCTGCATCAAAAGAATAAGGTTGAGTGCAGCTGAAGATGATTCCCAGCCTCAGGCCTTTACATGTGTAGATATGTTCATGTGCACTTGAGCATGTTCACTTACACATACTAACACATGCAAAGCAGAAGGTAAAAGGTTTGAATGCTGCTGGACACTTGGACAGACTGACACTACCTACCATTTGGCTTGCCCTGTCCTTGGCCTACCTGGGAGTCTCTTCTTTTCTCATTATTGCTTCTACTTCTTCAGTCCAAGTGCAACATGATCTCTGCTGTTGTACTAGTCTGCCGGGTCTGTCCTGCCCAGCAACTACTACTAATCTGTGCCAGCCTTCTCTGTCATCCGTGATGCCCGAATGGGCACAACAGCCTCTGCCAGTTCTGCCACCTACTTCCCAGTTCCTCAACCCCCGTGGTGTCTTCTTCTGTCATCTCTTTTTACCTCTGCTAGAGCCCAGAACTGTGACGCCCCCACTTCGTGCTACTCCGGACAGCTGCTAGCCCCCGGCTCATCTTCTGGCTCTCGCATGATGCTGGCCCTTTCTCTGACCCCTCGGAAGATGTCACTATACTTGGTCTTCCTGGAAGTCCAGCCTTGGCTTTCTTCTCTGTACCCTTTCCCTGCACGCTCCCCCTTTCTGCTTTTGGAGTTTACAATGAGCAATGCCTCTCACCTCATGCTCCCTTTTGTTTTGATTCAGAGCCGGGCCAGCTCAGTAGATTCCCAGCCTGGCCCAGATTTGCCTGGATGCTCTTGTTATCGCCTGTCTGTCTTCTCTCCAGGATTGCGTCATTTTTTTTTTTTTTATTTTTTTTTGGCAAGGCTGACAGTGAAGCTTCTACTCCGACTGTTTGGGGTATCACAAAGAAAGTCCACAGATCAGAGTAAATGTTACTAAATGTTAAGTGAGGGAAATGGAATTAATAAAGAAAGAACAATGTAAAAGAGATGAGAGACTCTAAGTGGGATTATTAGAAGTAATGAGGAGATAAGAAAGCTGCAGGAAAAGATGTGGAGGAGGAAGAAATACTGAGATAAATGCATGTGACAACCAACTCCTACCTACTCAGAGCCTTAACACTCGACTGGTAACACGCCCTTTATCATCAAAAGACATGGTGATGGGTAAACCTAATTAATCTTATCAATAAAAACCAGGAGTCAGATATAGGAGTAAAACCGGAAAGATCAGAGAAGCAGGGGAGCAGCCACAGTCGCTCCCTTCCTCTTTCGTTCCTCCAGTCCAAAAGGGCGGAGATTCTGTCTCCGCCCCACCTTATCACTTCCTGTTTCCTCTCTGTACAGACATCCAGACTTCTATGGTTAACTAGTGGCTAGCTCGGCCCTCTGACTCCAAGCAAGCTTTATTAGTCAGAATCTAAAGAAAATACCACACAACAGACATGGTCTAATGATTCAACCCTGTTAATGAACAAATACTCTAGAGGTATTAATGAGAACAAACTAAGAAAATTCTCTAATTCCTTTAAATAGTGAAGTCATAATTTTAATGTGTCTTATACACGAATTTATCATATACCGCAGTAGATGATGTCACTGGTTTTAATGAATTTAAGTATTTTGAGAACCCGAGTGCTGAAGGTTACATGATGAGGGCAGTTTGCATGAAGGAACTGTTTGCTTTGTAAATAAGGCAATGTAGAACACTTCCTCCCAGTAACAAACGAGGGTTCTCTGCCTTGATGAAGGGTGGGTGTTGGTGGGAGGAGGAGGCTGCTCAAAGGCAGACCATCACAATACTCAGCTTTTTCATAAAAATTTATATATTGTTTCAAACACAGCATTGGCCAAAGGAGATAATTTTCATATAAATTAACACCTGTCTATATCCCTGATCATACTTTGAAATTTAAGGAAAATAAAGGCTTATAGATTTTCTATTGAAATTATGGATACCAGTTGGGATTTCTGTGAGAAGAGGAGAGAGCGGCACGAAATTGCAATAAAGTTTCTGATGCTTAGTAATACCTTCTCTCTCTCCTCCTCCTCCCTCTGTCTTCCCCCCTTCCTTATTTTTTGAGATGTTGGGAATTGAACAAAGAGCCTTATGAGTGCTCAACAAGTGCTCCACCACTGAGCTATATCCAGTTTGTATAGACAGGGTTTATGTATCCCAGGCTAACCTCAAACTCACTATAACTCACTATATAATTAAGGATGACTTTGAGTTTCTGATCACCCTACCTCCACCCTGAGAGCTGAGATTGTAAATGTGCACCACAGTGCCTGGATGCAATACTATATTTTTTTTATTATGCTCAACAATTTTCTAAACTGATAGTAGTTTATATCTATAATTATATACTTAAAAATTCTCTAAAATGACTGATTTTTTTAAAGAAAGGATTGAGAGGGGATTCTGTGGGTTGTGGCTTTAAAAATAGAGCCCTGTCCTTGCAAGGAAAGGGTGAAGAAACAGTAAGGGACACGCCCAAATCAGCTGCAGGTGATTTTATTTACATTTCTTTTTTGAGGCAAGGTCTCAATATGTAGCCTTGGCTTGCCTGTTACTCTCTATATTGACCAGGCTGGCCTCAAATTCACAGAGATCTGTCTGCTTCTGCCTCCTGAGTGCTGGGAGTAAAGGCATGCTTCACCACACCTGGTTTTGCAAGGTGATTTTTAACTTATACAGTGGTAATCTTTATAATTTGTCCACATTGAGCCCCCACAAATATGATAATGAACCTGTGCAACTAGGTGGGTCATGGAACTGTACTCTTTATTTATTTTGTATACAGCATGTATGACTACAGGTCAGAAGAGGGCACCAGATCTCATTACAGATGGTTGTGAGCCACCATGTGGTTGTTGGGAATTGAACTCAGGACCTTTGGAAGAGCAGTCGGTGCTCTTAACCTCTGAGCCATCTCTCCAGCCCTGGAACTGTACTCTTATTCCATAACAGCAATGTTATAGTTAGAGGAGAAATTAACTCTAAGGACTCAGAAGTAAACAGATTAGGGGTGTGAGTAATATATAGGGTATGTATTGATGACAAGAATCAGAAATATATAGCCACATAATAATTTAAAGTAATGTTTACTCTATCCTAGAAGAGTGAGCATTCCATTATACACTTTCCTTATACATTCCAATAAAAATTGACTTTACACCAAAAACAAAATTCTTCTAAAGTCATGACCTAAATATATATTTTGGGGCTTTATAATTTATATTCATTTCATAGATCAACACTAATTATCATAAAAAACATCTGGTCCAACTGGTTAATTTTACAACTGAGGAAAGAGAGAAATCAATTGAATTGAATAAATTGCTTAAGGTAGTAATGTCAGGACTCAAATATAGGATCCCTAAATCCTAGTGTGAGATCTCTTAGCCCATCTCATAGTCTGAAGATTAGTAATACACTTACTGATCTCTGTGTGTATGTGTGTGTGTACATCTATGTACACACACAAAGACATCTGCAGGTAGGTATGGGTGTGTTTCTGTGGGTGTTCATGAAGGTCAGGGGTAAACTGTAGTGGTATTTACTCTGCCCATGACCTTGGGCTATATAGCCCAAAGGAGGGAGTGCTTCCTGTCATTGTATGTGACCTCTTATAAGGAGTTGGAAAAGGATGACATGACCTTGAGGTGGATTTGCTCCCGGTGAGATCAAAGAACGATTTCTGCTGTCTACTCTGTTCTGTAATCATAAGTGTATTTTCTCAATTTATATTTTAATAAATTCTGTTACCCATTTAATAGACTCACATGGATTGATTTTAAGAAGTGGCACCCAATGTGGGGCCAGCTGGAACTACTGGGCAAAGAATTGCCCTTGCCTCGACTGCTGACAGTACGAATACTGTCCCTTCTGAATGAGGTAGATTCGCTCCTGGTCAGATCAGAGGATGACTTCTGATGTTCGTTCTGTAATCATGAGTGTATTTCCTCAATCTGTATCTTAATAAATTCTGTTACCCATTTAATAGACTCATGTGGATTGATCATAATAGTCAACATTGTCTTTTAAGCCAGCATCTCTCACTGGTAGCTGGGGCTTGCTCATTAGGCTAGGTTGGCCAGCTACTGTCTCCCAAGGGCTGGTATTACAAGCAGGTGCTACTACACTTAGTAGATACTGGAATTAGAACTCAGGTCCACACATCTGTGAGGCAGGCACTATATTGACTAAACCATCTCACCAGCTGTGCTGTGTCCTGAATGGCTTGGTCTTGGAAATCTTACTGGGGAGACTTGGGAGTGAAGAAATGCTGTGGAACAATCCTTTTCTACACTATGAATATGTATTACTCTTATGTGCTAATAAAAAGCTGATTGGCCAATAGTTAGGCAGGAAGAAATTAAGCTTGAGAGCCAGACTAGGAGAATTCTGGGAAGAAGGACAGAATCAGAGAGTGGCCGGCAAACACAGAGAAGCAAGATGAGAAAGCTGTAAAGAGAAAAGGTACCAAGCCATGTGGCTAAACATAGATCAGAATTATGGGTTAATTTAAGTGTAAAAGCTAGTTAGTAATAAGCCTGAGCTATTGGCCAAGCATTTATAATTAATATAAGCCTCTGTGTAGTTATTTTTGAAGTGGCTGCTGCTGGCTATTTGGGAACAGGTGGTCAGAACAGGAAACATCCAATTACAAAGAAATGATAGACACATGTGAAAAACAAAATCTGGAATTGGGTAGGATGTGCTGGCTCTGATGGAGGATGCCTATTACACAACTAGCCCAGCAACTCAGCTTGTTTGTTATGTACAACTCAAGGAGGAGGGGGTTAGCTAGTCTTGGTGGGAGGTCTCTGTAAGGGAGCAGTCTCAGGCTATACACGTCAGAAAGGAGGAAGCTGCAGTTGAAGTCTTACATGCACTGGTCTTAGCTAAAGGTCATTGTTCATCAACACTCCTACTTGGGCCAGAGGAAAGTTTTGTCATTTCTCTGAGCTTTACTTGGGGAAGGCTTTGCCATTTCCATTGGGTCTGAGGCACTGGGGTCCTTGACATGGCTGTGCTCATGTCAACAATACACAGTGACTCAGGAACTAATCTGCTCCCCACACAGCTTTCATTCCTTGATCTTCATAATACATAAAAGAACTTTTGGGAAAATACTTATTAACTCAGACACTTTTAAAATCTGGTAGTAGAGTCTGAAAATATGCTTTTTTCTTAATCAGTTTCATCATAGCAAACAGAAGAGATTAAAACCATTGCTGGTTCTGAAAATTATATGCAATCCTTCCTTCTCTCCACTAGATGACACTTTTTGTATGTCTAAAACAGTGGTCCTCAATCTCCTAATGTTGAGACCCTTTAATACAGGTTCCTTATTGTAGTGACCTTCAACCATAAAATTATTTTCATTGCTACTTTACAATTGTAATTTTCTACTGTATGAATCGTGATGTAAATCTCTGTGTTTTTCCATGGTCTTAGGCAACACCTATAAACTGTTTGACCCTCAAAGGAGTCTTGACCCACATCTTGAGAACCACAGGCCTAAACTGTCCAGTAAATAAGAAAATGCAGGGGAAATTGAGCATTGGAGCCTGTGGTGGTTTGAAAGAAAATGGCCCAGGAAGACAGACCACTTCCTGTTGTCTGTGAGTCAAGATGTAAGAACTCTCAGCCACCTTTCCAGCACCATGTCTGACTGCATGCTGCTTTGCTTCCAGCCATGGTGATAATGGACTGAACCTCTGAACTGTAAGTGAGCCACCGCAATTAAACGTTTTCTTTCATAAGAGTTGCAGTGGTCATGGTGTCTTTTCACAGCAATATAAACTCTAACTAAGACAGAAGTTGGTACCAGGTACTGGGGTATTGCTGTGATAGGCCTGGAACATGCTTTTGTTTGAAGGAATATGAACTTTGGGACTATAGATTAGAAAAGCAGTTGAATGTTTTAAGTGTTATTTAATGGATCATACTAGTAGGAGCGTGGAAAACAGTGGTGCTAAGGATGATTTGAACTGTGGGGGGCTGCCTCAGAGGTTTCAGAGGAGAGAACTTTAGTATGTTGCCTAGAGATCATTCTTGTGATATTTTGGTGAAGAATGTGGCTGCCTTTTGTCCCTGTCTGAAGAGTTTGCCTGAGGCTAAATTGAAAAGTTTTGGATTTATTCTGCCAAACTCTCAAAACAGCCTAGTATAGATTCCATCATGTGGCTGTTAATGGTAACGCTAATGAAGATTTATAATGAAAAGGAACAAGCTAAACAAGGAAAAATACAAAATGTAGAACAGTTTGAGGAGAAAAAGAGTACCAGGAAGTGGAATGGACCTAAATCCTGTTTTCAAGGAGATAAACAGATTAAGAAATGGAATAAGGGGAGTGGTGACCTCAGGGCTAGATCCCACCCAGCTAAAGTTTCCAACTTGTGCAAAGTTTAGAGCCCAGTGTCGAGATGCATGCCTTCATTCCCAGAACTGGTAAGGCAGAGGCTGGCAGATTTCGGAGTTCAAGCCCAGCCTGGTCTACAGAGAAAGTTCTAAAACAGCAACACGTAGGCAGTGAAGGAAACCACGGAAAACACAAAACTGGTAAAGATGTGATTAAATAAGGGGGCCATGTTTCAGCCCCAGCGAGCAGCAAGACTTGGCAGCTTCAGTCAGATGGTTCTAGAGTTAAGAATACAAAAAGGGGGCTATGAAATCTGCCTCCGTGACCAAGAAAAGCTGCTGAGGCCAAGCATGTGTCAGAGGTGTCCCTGAAAGCAGGCCTTGAGAGACCACTGTGTGAAGCTGTGAAGTTGAAGCCTGGATTGCCTTGGAGACCCCAAGATGTTGGAGATTCCAGAGCTGTGGAATTCCTGCCAAGGAAAGCTGCTAACAGGGAGTGGAACCAGCTCAAGAGAAAGAAGTGTGCTGCAGTCAACAAAGCTGAAAGGAGTTGGAGATCTGAAGTGCGCTTTGACATCAGACACGGAGATGCAGTTTGGAGTTTACCCAGCTGGTTTTCAGTCTTGCTTCTGTCCAGTATCTCCTCACTGTGCTCCTTTCCCTGTGTTTTGGAACTGTAATGTATATCCTGTGCCATTATATGTTGGAAGTATGTGATCACCTCTTTGATTTTCATTTTATAGGTGATTACAGTTAAGAGATTGCATGAATCTTAGAAGAAACTTTGAATTTTAGACTTGTAAATAAGTTTGAGACTGTTATAGACTATGGGGACTTTTGAAGTTGGACTGAAAGCACTTTTGCATTATGATATGACTACAAGCCTTTGGGGGCCAGGGAGTGGAATGTGGTGGTTTGAAAGAAAATGGCCCCCAAAGGGAGTGGCACTATTAGGAGGTGTGGCCTTGTTGGAGAAAGTGTGTCACTGTGGAGGTGGGCTTTGAGATCTCATATATGCTCAAGGCATGCCTAGTGAGACAGACCACTTCCTGATATCTGTGAATCAAGATGTAAGAACTCTCAGCTCCTTCTCCAGCATCATGTCTGTCTGCATGCTGCCATATCCCACCATGATGATAATGGGACTCTGAACTATAAGCAAGCCACCACAATTAAATGTTTTCCTTCATAAGAGTTGCCGTGGTCATGGTGTCTCTTCACAGCAATAGAATCCCTAACTAAGACAGTATCCTTGGAACATTTCATGATTTAAAAAAGAATGAGAGAATCAAGTTGCTATAGGAGGGATTGAATATTTGCTAGACAAGCACTCTGCCTCTGAGAAGCACTCCCAGCCCTTGGAATTGAATCTTCACAAAAATACATTAGACATTTAAGAACATGTAAACATATTTGAATCCAAGTTTTATTAATATAATTCTGCTTATGGTAAAAAAAATTATAAAATTTAGCCCCATTCAAGACTTCAATAACCTAAATGCAAATGATATTCTAAGGAGTCTAGCCACTGCAAAGAATCTGGTTCAATAAGACATTCAAAAACACAGAAAGACCCCATAAGCCACTGAAGATAGTGAATCTAATGGGTGGATGTGGCTGTTGCCACTTGGCTTCCACATTCTGGCCACGTTGATTTTTTTTTGGGGGGGGGGCAGGAATTGTAATACTATTGCTATATGTATTATTCATAAAAGTGACTCAATCCACCCTAAGGCTGGCCTATGTGACCAGAGCTTCAAGTTTACATGTGGATTTCTCTTTGGGTAAGATGGTGGTTGTGATCACCGTCTATCTATGGTCAGCCTATCAGATTCCTTATTCCACTCTTTTGCAGATAATTCTGTGAGCTGCATGGTATTAAATAATTTCCAATCCTAGTGCTTAGGATCCTACATTACTTCTTCATCTGTTTGAGTTTATTGAAAGCTACATATTATCCAGCTTAGAACTCTTGTCTTTCGCTGAGAAGGTAAATTTGATATTTAAATTCCAGTTTCTCACTTCGAGTTCTGTCATCACTTAATTCTGTGTTTAGTTCCTCTATTTATAGTTTGTAGAATGAAAAATGAATTCTGCTTTCATTGCTGTTGGAATTCAAATTCTTTTCATCTGACTTCGCCATCCATTAGTTTCCCTGAGCAGACAGGTAAAGCGGCATGCAGCCAACACTAAATTATAGTTCATATTTAAGGGTGCTTCAAACGGTCACCATTTATGTAACTTCTAGAATGCCCTTTTTCTAATGGAATGATTCAGGGTTAAAGTACAACTGTATTAAACAATGATCTTTCTTCAAAACTTGTCTTCCCAACCTAGCTTAGACAGGGCAGCAAAGGAAAGATACAAACAGAGAAGGGAGCTTTTCCAGGCAGTAGACAGTCACAGGTGCTTCCTGTGTGCGTTGAAGGCATCTGTAAGTGACGGTGCTTTCTTCTTGGGCATAACACTGCTACTTAGATGACACTTACTGTGAGAGGCAATGTAGAATTCCACTTGTATAAAAGAACTGCATGTGGTCTCATGTTTTTATTTGATTATTAAACTATTAAAATGATAGCTATTAAAATACATTTACAAATTTACAAATGGATGCAATAAAGGTTTCCTCTCCTTGGCAAATGAAGTGTCCAATTATCAAAAAATGAAAAAAAATATGACACACATAGGGAGAACTGTTTCTTAATAGGCTATCTGACAGGGAAATGCTGGGTCTTCTTAACTATGAAGCAACTGGAGATAGTTCACCAGTTCAGAGCACTTGTTCTTGCAGAGTTCTGGGTTTGAGTCTCAGCACCCTTATGGAGGCTCACCAAGGTCCCTAACTTGAGCTCCAGAGGATCTGATGTTTTCTTCTGACCTCCCCGGACACCAGGCATGCACACGGTGCAAATATATGTGATCAAAACACTCATACATGTGAAAAATATTTTTAAGTATAAAGAAAGAAAACTGTGAATAAAGCTTTGCTCTCCATCTCTTTGATTGGAAACTTCCGTCAGAGATAGAGTGGGATGATGCAATGGAGACACCCAGTGGCTGGTGTGGTTAATGCAGCAACCGCATTTCACCGTGTTGGTTTCCTGTTTTCCGGGTGTACATTTCCTCTTGAAAATAGACATTAAGTATACTTACGTAGAAATTCAGTGACATAAAAATAAATAATAAATATATGATTTCAATGTCACTAAAATACTAGGCCTTCACCTGAAAGATGGGAAAAATGTCTTTTAGACATGAATGTAGATTCCTTTTTCATCATTAGGTGTGATTTAGGGAAGAATTCTTTAAAGAGATTAATATTTGAAACTTGAAATTGAAACTTAAAACTGGAGGCTTGAGGTGGTGGCTCTGCTGGTAAAGTGCTTGCCACACCAGCAAGAGGACCTGAGCTTGATCCCTAAGACCCACCTAACAAGCCAGCAGGGCGGTAACTCTGATATCGCAGTGCTGGGAGAGGAAGGTCCATGGGGCCTGCTGGCCAGCCAGCTAGTCTAACTGGCAAGCCTTATGTCCCAGTCTCTGTTTCAAAAAAAGAGGTGTGGCCAGCCAATTAGAGCTCAGTGGGTTAAAGTGCTTGTTGCTCTTGGAGAGGATTTGGGCCTGGGTTCAGTTCCCAGGACCCACATAATGGCTCACAACCATCTGCGACTCTAGTTCCAGGAGCTCAGTCAATGTCTTCTCACTTCTGCAGGTAACAGGCATGCATGTGCTGCACATACATACATGCAGGTGAAACATTCATACATCCCCCAAGGTGGATGACTCTGAGAAATGACACCTGAAGTTGACCTCTGGTGTCCACCTGCATGCATACACACATGTACAGGTTCACCTGCATGCACATGTGTACCTGTACACCATATACATTCATGAACATATATACATACCCCCAATACATATACAGACACAAAATATTTAAAACTTGATAATGTCTCTGTAACTTCACTGAAATTGTCCACACATAAAACATATTAATATATCAAAATGTAAGGACTGTGAAAAAACTTTTTTGTAAAGTACATTTATTTTATTTATTTGTAAAGTACATTTTTAAAATAAGAAAAAAGAAAAAAGAGGGCCAGTGAGAAGGCTCATTGGTAAAAGCTCTTGATGCACAAGCTCGAACCTAAATTTGATCTCCATATCTCATAGTAAAAGGAAAACTAACTTCTGAGGGTTGTCCTCTGACCTCCACACGTGTCCACACATGTATATCACACACACACATATAGACACTAAAAGATTAATAGGAGCTAAGGAACTGCTGCTGAGTGAAGAAATAAATGGGCTTAGTTTTTAAAATAGCTTTTATCATAAAAAGTTACATCGATTCATTTAGAAGATGGAGAAACATTGAAAACAAGAAGCAGCGTGCCCACTCATTCCTGTCTTATATGTATACATATCCGTATAGACACACACACACACACACACACACACACACACACACACACACACACACACGTCTACATGCATTTCCTCATACAGCGATGATTTTCTAGGAAAAGAGGCCATATACTGACCTGTTAGGGAAGCTCCTCTAGCCCAGAAAGGCTAATGCAAGTGGGTCAAACCTAGCGACAGCGTTTGCATCTCAGTATAGGAACGGAATCTAGTTCAGACTGTTTAATCAGTCTCTCAGTTTTTCGGTGAGCTGCTGATTTCCCAGTGTCAGACTGATTCTGAGCGTGGTGAGGGCTGAAGAGGAAAGGTGTCCTAGTGTCAAAGAGCAGTTCTTTGATTGGCACACGACATCCACTTCCAAACTATGTATAGCTGTAGAACTATGGCTTAGATGTGTATGTATCTGTAGATGAGTATGACCATATAGAATAAAAATTTGCAAATTACTTAAAATTAAAATTTTCTTTTTGAGACAGGGTTTCATGTGTAACAGCCTTGGCTGTCCTGGAACTAGCTCTGTAGACCAGGCTGACCCTGAACTCACAGTGGGCTTGCTTCTGCCTCCAGAGTGCTGGGATTAAAGGCGTGTGCCATTACCACCTGGCAAATTTTCAAACTTTTCTTTCATATGTATGAGTGTTTTGCCTGCATGTATTTATATGCACCACATACATGCAGTACTCATGGAGACCATAAGAAGGTGCTAGATAATTTGGGGCTGGAGTTACAGACTAATATGGCTACTGGGAACTGAACCCAGGTCATCTGCATGAGCACCAAGTGCTCTTAACCACCAAGCCATCCCTTCAGACTCTACAAATACACTTTTAGGGTAAAAATAAATTCATAAAATTCTGTATGTACAATTATTACTTTAAAAAACTCTGTATGTACATGAATTACTTATAGATAAATTATATATATACATATATGTATATATAAAACCAACTAGAAGACATGAAGAAATAAGAGCTGCTGCCTTAGAGTGATGAGATTATATATTAGATTAAATATTTTATAAAGTTACAAAAGGCTTTCAAACCAAGGAAAATTGTAGCCAATACCAAAACCCTTATAGAAGATGACTTCTATAACATAAGACCATACCTCCAGAATGAAGATTTCTAAAGGAAAAAAATTATATATATATATACATATATATATGTATATGTATATGTATATGTGTGTGTGAGTCCACAGGTATGCAAGTTATGTATGTGTGGGTGCCTATGGAGGCCAGAAGAGGGTGTCAGATTCCCTTCAGATGGAGTTACAGGCTGTTGTGTGCCACCTAATGTGGGTGCTGGGAACTGAAGTCTGGTCCTCTGGAAGAGCAGCAAGTATTCTTAACAGCTGAGCCACTTCCCTAGCTCTTCAAAGGAATTTCAATGATAACTTGAGAAACAATTTAGAAATGGTAATGATCAAAGAATACCATCCCATGAGAACTGGTTTTGACTTTCTGTAAACTTACCCACTGCTATAGCTTCTTTGGCATCCTTATAAATATATGTGGTTCATAAGAAGGATGTCTCAAGGTTTCTTCTTCTTTGAGTATTATGTTATGAGTTGCAATCTACTGTAGAAATGAATAAAAGATGCCTGTGTTAGACAAAGAATGACTTTCATAGATACAACTGTTTCAAGCATGTAACACTTTTAGAAGATCCCCGACATATGTACAATAACTGTTACCAGATTAATTACTGTTTGCCAAAGGAGCTGCAAGAAGTTGGCTCTGTTAAGGCCAGTCTTTAAATGAGAACGTGTATAAAGATAAGAATCAGGCAGAATCCTGAATCTTGTGGCTGTTTTTCCTTATTTTCGGGGTGTTTAAGAAGCACATTGGTAGTTAATCAGGATGTTGTTTTCAGTGGCAAGAGACTCCTAGCAGCTGTCTGAAGAGTAATGTGTTACACCATGCTTTAGAACTTTGTCCATGTGGCAATTTTGTGGTCTTTCTGCTTAACTCTGTATTTTAATCTCAACACCAGCAAGATGTTTCCACACACTCTATGTTTACCATCACACAGGATAGAGGACATGAAATGGTTGTGCAAAAGCTCTTCATGACTGTACCTAGAGTGATGTTAAATATAAATAAATGAGAAGTTAGCCTATAATTATAAGGCTTTTTGTAGCAAGTGTTCTATTAATTACTAAGTGGTTGATACTTAATCAATTACTCATTTCTCTACAGCTCGTGTAAAATGAAAATTATCATTTAATTGATAGTATTTATTACTATGCAAAAAGGGGTTATGTGGGAGCAATGGTGATATAAAAACGGTTAAAGTTCAACATTTAACCAAAGCCTGGTAGGAGACAGGCATATTAACGAGCTACCATACAGTTAATGTGAAACTCCATTTTACATGGAAGCCTCTAAGGCTGTGGCAAGCGTAGGTCTGAAAGTGGCATTCAGGGTTCATCTTGAAGAGATTCAAAGAGATTATCCTGTACTAACATACCGCACACTCCACATCTGGAAGGGGTCCTATAATACATTTCTCTACGTGTTGCAGTGATTTTGGCTATGCATTCCTAGAGCAGAACTGAGCATTCTTCCACCAACATCAAAGTCGTTAAACACAAAGCCCTTTGGGGATAAACGTCTGCATTTTTGAAGAATGACTATTGAAAAGGCTATGCTCAAGAGGCTGTTCCAGCATCTTGTAACACTTGGAATTCAGTACATTTTCACTGTCTTGCATTTTCAAAGACTCTTTTAGTTGACAAACCCCAGGAAGTCATGAAGAGCAATATACAAAGGAGACTAAGAAAGCAAAATATGTGAACCCAGCCGAGACTGTTCTCGGAAAAATTTGGCATTTTCTCTTGACTAGTTATATAAATATTTAAGTGGTTTGCATGATTTTAGAAATGTTTTCAAGATGAGATAGAAAGCAAAGAGTGTGTTTGGATTACTGAATGATCACAACGAATAAATGAAATAGGCTTGGAATATACAGTACTTGAAGCACTTGACCTGCCAGTTCCCATTTTTTTACCTTTGTCAGTCACACTAATCAATATTGTCCTGATTCTACAGCTGGCCTTAGAGTTTAGATTTTGTTTTTGAGACAGTGTCTTGCTCTGCAGCCCTTGGCTGGCCTAGAATTCAGTATGTGTACCAGGCTGCCTTTGAACATTTGCTGAGTCTCCTGCCTCTGCCTCTTGAGCACTCAGAGACTTGTGGCATTGTGCGCGGCCTAGCCTTAGACTTTAAAAACATTTAGTTAGGAAACTACCACCATGGTAAGGAAATTGCAATGGAGATCAGAAGTAGAATGGGAGGCAGCAGTGGAGAGTGTGATGGAAAGGCTGAGGCTGTCCTCCGGAATGGCAGTGGGGCTGGGGATGGCACAGGCCTGAGGATGTGTGCGCGTGCCAGCCAAAGCTCTGCAAAGGAAGGAGAAAATGGCCCAGTGGACAAGTAGGGGTTAGCAGGTATGAAACAGACACCTGAGAGTTTGGGGCTGATCGTAGTTCTTGTGTTTTACAGGGTCAGTTTCCCTACAGGGCAAAGGGAGTCTTGTCTGAGTTGGAGGAAAGGCACTGGATAGATGTTAACGTACAACGTAGGAGATGTTGAGGGAAAGAGTGTGGGGAGGAAAAACCGTGTCAAACTATTGTTTGCATTTGGAAAACTGCTCCAGCTCACTTTAACATATACCAGATCGCCTGCTTTTCCTCACTTTATTCTGCTCTTAGCTGGCAATGCAGGAGGGCCTGGGCACCTCCCTCCCTCTATTTTGTTTTTATAGCCACTGGGTGTTTGTCTCATTTTCTCCTACTGGACTGTAAACTCCTGGAGAGGAAGTGGATTGTGTTATTCCTTACATTCTCTGTAACAGCGACTGGGGTAAACACTAGCGTTGATTAGAGCCTGCAAGCCTCTCTGATTCATTTTACGACATCCTGTAAAAGAGGTCCTCTTCTTTGTTTTTAAGGTGCTGTTCCACAACTTCAGCCACATCAGCAGGTTCATTTCAATGTCGTCACCTTGCAGTGTACCTGGTCTAGAAGGGAGAGTGACCAGAGCTTCTTCCTCTCACTAATGCCCCCCCTGCTCTTGCAGAAGGCCCCTTACTCTGTAGCTGAGATACAACGCAGCTCAGCAGTATTTCTGTTAGCCCTGCCATGCCGGGAAAACTGTTGTGAATGTGGGCTGCTGCTGACTTCAGTCTCACCCAGTGGGAAAGCCACTTTTGCTAGTAAAAAATCTTAGAAGCTTCGAGTGACTTGGAGTTTTGAGACTGATAATTTGGTCCGGCTCCAAGCAGACATCTCTCCTCTAATAGTCAAGCCCTAAATTTCAACCCAAAACTTGGATATAACTGTGCACCCAATTACTGCATCAGCAACTCTTAAAAATTGAAACTAGGGGTGGTAACATTTATTTCCAGTACTGTGGAGGCCAAAGTAGGAGGATTTCTTGAATTCAAGATCTAAGACCAGCTCAGGAACACAGTAAACCATACATAGACCAAAAACAAAATCTGTGTTTGGTTTTCAATAGTACCTCTTACTCCATGTCTGCAAGCACTAAAACATTCCTTTCAGTTATAACAGAAGTTTCTGGCCTTAGGCTGTGGCTGGTGCTGGACTTGTTCCCTTTCTAGAGCTACTCAAGAGCACAAGCGTCTCTGTCCTGCCATCCTACAGCTATTGTAATGGCTGAGAATGTCAAGTGCAACACCCAGCTGTGTGACCAGTTGCTTCATTATCTCACCTTCAAACTCAGAAGAAATCTAATTGCAGTACGCCTGTATCCCAGAGGTCCCCAGCAGGACATCTTACTGAGAAAGGCCACAGTGAAAGGATATGACCAAGCTGATAATTCTCAGTTTGTCTCTACGTATCCATCTCCTGGGGTCATCCCTGAAACCAATTCTGTTTTAGTTCATGTTGAATAAAAAAAGACAAATCATACACTATTTTGAACACAAGGGTTCAATTCAAAGAATTTCTACTTATCACAAGGACAAGGGGCAGCAAGGGGATGGCTAGAAAGGAACATGCAAAACCCTAAAGAATATAGGAATAATATATATAGGGATGGGTCACTCCCCTCAGGACCATGACTCAGTCATACAGAACCCCAGCGAGTGTGGCCACTGGATATCCAAGGTTCTAAGAGGGGCACCCATGGTGTTCCACTAGGAAGCCAGGTGAAGGGGTCCAAGGAAGCTACCAGTGGAGTTGCCTGAAAGTTTGCCTCTGGGTGCTCCTGGATAGATAGCTGTGGGAGAGGGGTACAGTGTATCACTGGTCACTGCCACTGGTGGAATCTGGTACTAAAAGAGTTGTAGATTTCATGTACTGAAAGAGCCTGTCTAAGCCCCGTATGGGGGTGAATGCCTTTAATCCCAGTACTTGGGAGGTAGAGGTAGGCAGATCTCTGTGAGTTTGAGGCCAGCCTGGTCTGCAGAGTGAGTTCCAGTCTTGAAAAAACTGAAAAATAAAACAAAACAACCAAAAAAAAAAAAAAAAAAAAGAGGAAAGGAGGAAAGAAAGAGCGAACCTGTCAGAGTCTCTTGCAGAAGGCTCAATTCCCAGAACCCACATGGTGGCTCACAACCATCCATAACTCCAGTTCCAGGGGATCTATCGTCTAAACTCCTCAGACACCCATGTGACATACAACACACACACACACACACATGCAAGCAGAATACTCATACATGTAAAAATAAATCCTAAAAAAAGAGAAAAGTAAAAGAAAGAAAACATACTACCAGGTAGAGATCTCTCCAATGTCCTCTATTGACAGCTTAAGTTCCTGCAAAAATGTTCACATGATTTGACTATTTCTTACAGCAAGCAAAGGAGGGTATATTTGGAATCTTACAGTAATAATGTTAACTGGCCACTTTTTTAATTGAAAAAAAAAATCTCCTAATGAGAACTGTATCTCATTGGCCTCTGAAAAGCATTACAAGTGAGCCAGACACTCTCCTGTATATAAATGGATATCTGTATATACAAATACAAACCTTAGAAGATTCAGGAGTATGTGCACCCTGCATGCCTATCTCTGAAGGAAGATTAGAACTACCTCTCCTCTGCTGGTTAGGCTGATAACTCTTTTCTTGTTTAAATTTAATGTCATAGTCTCAATTCCATTTGAATGTTGCTTTTCAGGCATTTGAGAAACAGTCAACTGTAGGACTAAGAAATCAATGAAAGAAACACCCGAAAGCCTATGAGCAGAAGGGAGAGTAGCTGTGAACCATTGGGGTTTGCTCTTGGACAGTCATCGGCAGAAGGGGAAGAGATCTGCTGTGCTTCAGTTAAGTCCATTATGGTAGCTTTCCTGGAATGAGACCGACACACTCCACTGCTTAGAGTCTATACTCTTCTTCCCACATATTATCAGGGCGAGTTAATGTGACCAGCACAGCACAACAGAGGTGACCAAATGATCTCCAAGGTTGTCATAACAGGCATTATGGCTTCTGCACTGGTCTCTTGGACATCTTATTCTAGGGAAACCTAGCTGTCATGTGTGAGACACTCAAGCAGTCCTGTAAAGAGACCTAACCAGAGAAGAACTTAGACATTAACCAATAATCAGTACCATTGTACAAGCCATGTGAATCATGTATTTGCAAAGTTGGTCCTCCTTTGTTTACTGAGTTTGTAGATGACTAGGGATCAGCGGATACAATGCCAGTAAGAGTCTCAAACCAGAAGCACAAAATAGCTCACAGTTTTCTAATCCACAGTGTTTGGAGGCAATTTATTTTATAACTAATACATGCTCATAGATAATATTCTCAGAGAGTAGAATCTGCCCCTCCCCACATCATAAATAAATGTGAAAAGAATTTAAAAGGAATAAACAAATTTTTTGTGCCACATTTTAGTGGCAGAGTGCTTGCCCAGCATGCAGGAGACCCTGCTTTCAGTCCATAGCACTGATATAAAGCAAGAATAAACATAATCAAAGGGGAAGAGTAGGCCTAACAATGGATGCTAATACTGCAGACTTTAGCTCACTTATAACAGCTGTGGATGTTTATGCAACTGGCCATGTTACACAGAAAACTAGGATTCTCCTCTCTCTGCAAATGTTTCCCAGCCCTTCAGAAATGTGGGAAGAGTGCCTGAGTGCCTGAGTGCCTGTGGTATTTGGAATGCTGATCTAGCTGCCTCTAAAATGTTTTCGAAAAGCTTTTATGATGATGTGCCTTGTTATCTATGACTTTTTTTTTTTTTTTTGAGATGGTGCCTTGTTAAATTGCCCTGGTCTTGAACTCTTTGTTTTAAATTAATTTATTTTTATTTATTCTTAGTGTCTTTCACATCATGCCTCCTGATCCCACCAATCTCCCTCCCCACCCCAAAATAAAATTTAAGAGAAAAAGAGGCGGGGGGAAAGAAGGGGAAAAGCTGTCACGGAAGCTGCAGTATGACACAATGAGTCACGCAGCAAACCTCTTTAGCCATATATTTTTGCATGCAGGCATTTATTGAAAAGAATCATTGGGCTGGTTCAAGGCCCTTGGTCTCTGCTACACCATCGACTCTGGGCCCTCACTGGGACTCTTCCTGGACATCCTGTTGCTGCCCTGTGTCATGGAGATCCTGCAGCCCTGGGTCCACAGGACTGGCACCCGCGCCCCTCCCCCCCCACCTCCTGCTCGAGCAGATCACAGATGGGGTGGATGTTGGGGTGGGTCAACACATAACCCTGGTTCTGGGCCTGGATAGTTGCAGCGTTGGTCAGCTGTCAGTTCTTCCCTGTCTTAGCTGCCAGGATGGGCTCTCCAGATTTGCCCTGGCTAGTTCACCCTTAGCATCAATGAGCAAGGGGCGGGGCCAGTTCTCAGGCTTTCACAAC
>CABHPP010122076.1:22354-38116 GCA_902168425.1 Peromyscus attwateri | reverse complement strand
TATTTGTATCTCTGGACGCTGTTTGTTTAAGTAAGCTGAGGGGAGGGCAAGATGAAGTTTAATGAATCTTTGTACTTTGTGCATGCCAGAGGTTTTATTAAAAAATGATTAAACAAATGTTAACCTGTTCATTTATTGCTTGCATTACAGTGTTTTAAGTGTGTGGTGTATTATCAAGCATACTCATGGTCATTTTCCTTGATATTTATGTACTCTTACTTGAATATATTCCAATTAGAGAGTTTAATTACCATTAAAGTGATAATAGGATAAAGATAAGTTTTACAATGATAATTTAAAAAAATATATAGCCCTTAGGAAGGTTTAAATGCCATTGGAATATAAAGCAAGAAATATATGCTTGTCAAATATATAGTATAAATAAATAATTTAGATGAAAATGGTTGATACATTTAACAAAGACTCTACCAAATAATGAAGGGCTAAAGAGTGGTTGTTAGATTTGATGTACTTCATTGTATATTGTAAGTAATTGCTATCCATAAAAATGCTGTGGCTTCTGTATAAGAAAAAGAGACATTTTGACAAGGAACACTGGGATGCAGTGACAGCAAGAACAATCCCTGGCGACTGTCATCATCCTGCTCTTGAATTCACATCTAAACTCTGGGATAAGTTAGACCTGCATATTTGTTATTGAGCCACAGTCTGTCAAAGTGGCCACACTTCTCACTTATGAATAGAATTATTAGCCACATGCAATTTACTCTATAGAAATCTAAATTTGCCAAGGACGCTTTGTGTTTCAAAGGGGAGGAGGATAAAAAACCTCCCTGTCATTTTGTGCTTATGCTAAAATTTCCCCTGAAATGTTTTTGACTAAATGAAAGTTGGATTTTTAGTAAAGAACAGATTGGTTTACATTTTATCCTCTAATTAATTCAATATTAGTAAAACTAAAAACAAAGGAAGTATAATTGAGATAATTACCCATGTACTACATTAAATTTGCATTATATTTAATGTACTCTCCTTAATGAAGGTAGTAGAAATCCAAGGGGATAATTATAGAAAATTCAGCTGAAAGTGACTTTTAAAATGAGGAGTTTTTATTGTCTCACTGAAGAATGTCATAGAGTAACTACGGTGTTAACTTTAGTGGTTCTGTGGTGTTATAAGAAAGACTTCATGATTTCCCCGGCAGTCCTCAGAACACTGGCCACTTGGCCCATCCTGCCTGCAAGATAGATCAACATATATTCACTCAACAGTATCTGAAAGAAAGAGGGACAAATGGATAACCAAAACCCACCAAACAAAAAGAACTATGCCTGGAAGGTGTCGCATTGGCTAAGATCATATAAAAACAGATTATATAATCTGCCAGGGAGGTGGGAAAAAGAATTTCCTTGTGGGCTCTAGACCACAGGGTATTTGCCCACTGAGGCTGATCAGAGCGCACCTTCCATGAGCACACTAGGAGGCTGAGTTCCCCAGTATGACTGAAGTTTTGTATCTAAGGAAAATAGCAGGAATAATGGTGAGTTCAATAATCAACATTGTCTGGTGTGATTTTTGGCTTGAACTTCTCAATATTCTGTTTCTTAAATTACTTTTTGTAAGTGGCATTATGTGGTACACTTTTACACAATGCCATAGTTGGCAAAGACTAATTTCTGCACTCAAGTCACTGCTTGAATTCTTCTGAAAGTGGAAAGATATAAAAGCAGGGATTTTCACTCTTCTATGGGTGGAGAATAATCACCTCAAGTCATGTAACAAGCAAACATAGCAGTATACAAATTCTTGCACCCTGCCTCCTCCTTCCCTCAGTGTTCAGGATCAAACCCAGAACTTTAAACTTATGAGTCAAGTGCTTTACTCTGAGCTGTATCCCTAACCATTTCTTACAATTAAAGTTATTTCTTTCTAATTATTCTAATTACTTTTATTTTATTTATTTTTAACCTACTGAGTCCAATTAGTGCTGCCCATATGCACAAGGGTGTGGGAAATCCACCGGGGCGAGGGCAACCTGCCAGTAGTCACCTCTCTAAAGAAGAGTGATTCTGCTTCCCTCCAATGGCTCAGAGAATGTCATGGATGAGTGAGTGGAAAGAATACAAGGGTCAGAGGATGGGAGGAGTGTTGTAAATCACTGT
The DNA here is from genome assembly GCA_902168425.1 of Peromyscus attwateri. Lineage (NCBI taxonomy): Eukaryota > Metazoa > Chordata > Mammalia > Rodentia > Cricetidae > Peromyscus > Peromyscus attwateri. The sequence goes on along the minus strand of CABHPP010122076.1, from coordinate 35,993 downwards.
CTTCTGGACGTGAGTTGACTTTTGCACACATGAACTCACAGAAACTGGTTACCCGCAGAAGACCTGTACAAGATCAAGCCTGTTAAAATTCTAACCTCTGGCCTGGAAAAATGGCTCAACAGTTCAGAACATCTCTACTCTTCGAGAGGATCTGAACTGAGTTTCCAGCACCCACATCAGTTAGCTTACAGCCCCATGTGAAGGAATTAGGTACCAAAACCCCCTCCACCCCGTGAAGCCTTTTTATGCACCTGATCCATGACTTTCTTCCTGCAGTAACCAGGATGTCTTCTTTACAGTTAATAACAATTAGCAATGTAAATTTATGTGTATAAATACTAGTTTAAACATTTTGGTCTTCTATTACATAATTATTTTAATGGAAATGGCTGTAGAAAATAAGTCCTGGGTTCAGATTAACACTGAGAGTTTCTTGAAGGAAGTGCAATGATGGTTATAGATTACCTGGATAAATGCCATTGGTTTAAAGAGCTTCAAATTAGTGCTATAAAAGGTCCTGCATTGCAATGACAGCTGAGGGATTTGGAGGATGGCATGGAATTGCTCGTGGTGGAAATCAGTAACTGTGAGGCTGAAAAATACGATTTTTAATAGTTTTCCTAAAATTGCTATGATAAGCCAGTAAGGGTCACTAACGTTATTAAAATAGAGACAATGAGAAGAAATACCATTATTATCAACTACCCTTTCTCTGCCTTTAGATATAAATCTTTGGGAAAATCAAGTCATAAATAAATAATTACTGACCTACTTATTTAAATGTAATTATGTTTTATGACTTACCAAGTCATTTAATTTACTGTCTTTACCATACTAGAATCATAATTAGATGAAAATAATTTTAGTACATAATCCCCCAAAGATGCAGTGTTGAGATGGCTATTCTTGGTTGTCAACTTGACTGCATCTGGAATTAACTAAAACCCAAATGTCTGAGCACACCTGTGAGGGAATTTTTCTTAATTAAATCATTTGAAGTGGGAAGACCCACTTCTGATCCAGATTTGAAGTGGGAAATTACAGTTTTAATCCAGAACTTTTGAGATGGGACGATCTACGTCAGCCCATGTAAAGGATATGAAAAAAGGAAGCTTGCTCTCTCTTTGCCTGCTTCCCTACACTCTCACTAGCAAATCTATTCCTCCACTGGCATCAGGGCCTGCTTCTTGGGAATTCTGGCACATATTGAAGACCAACTAAGATATCCAGCCTCGTGGACTGAACAACTACTAGATTCTTGCCTTCCATTGGTAGACAGCTATTGTTGGACTAGCTGGAACATAGCCTGTAAGCCATTCTAATAAATCCCACATATATAATTAATATAAACATATTATATATAAACATATGTATACACATGTGACATGTATACACATATGCACATATTAGTTCTCATATATGTGTATGTATGTTACATATATGTGTGTATATATGTGTATACACACACACATATATATACACACACATATATATGTATATATGAGAACCTTGACTAACACTAGTGTCATTTCAGAAGAACAGAGACCGACTCGGTAGGTGTTTGAGTCATCCCAGTTACGGGTGTGTCGGACCTGTGTAAGACCATAGCATCTTCTACGCCTCATCCTCCAACAGCTGGGTGTTCTGAAGTATGCCAAAGCTTGTCCAATCTGATTGAACCAGAAACCCCTATACCTGTCTCACACTGTGACTTGATATTTCCACATCACCCCAGGTCATATGGCCCTGTGTCTACACGGTCCTGTTCTTCTCAATGCTACTCACTTACCTTGAATACTGGGGCATGGGTGGCCACCTGTCCCAGTTTCTCTGAGACATGTGACTTTCAACTCCAGAACTCCAGCAGTCTTGGGTAAACTGGGATGAGTGAGTCACCAATCAATCACCTTCCTTTAAAAAAAAATTTTTTTTTAATGTATGGGTGTTTTGTGTGCTTGTATGTCTGTGCACCATGTGCATGTGTGATGTCTGAAGAGGCCAGAAGAAGGCATCTCCTGGAACCGGATTGCAGATGGTTGTAAACTGCCATGTTGGTGCAGGTCCTCTAGAAGAGCAGCCAGTACTCCTAACTGCTGAATAATCTCTGCAGTTCCTATCAACCATATTCTCACTCATGCTAAGCCAGCTTTCTTAAATTGCTTTTGCCCATTGAAATATACATTCATACATTCATTTAGAAATATATTCATGATTGAGGGATAGTTTGCAAGTTTTATGCATGTGGGGACCACATCTCTTTAACTATTTTCTAGAATTTAGATTGCTCATTTTTAATAAAGTAAATCATAAAATTATAAATTTTAAGCGTTATACAAATTTCTTTAGTTTAACTAAACAAAACAATGAAGCTCAATGTTAGGGCAGGCTTGGGTCCAAGCTCCTACCCTGTCTCTGCTAATGACATTATGTTTACCTTTCTGATTTTCAACTTACATGTAAAGGGAAGTTGCAAATACTGCCTTCCCTCCGGGAATATTACAAGCCTCAAAATCCAGACAGAGTAGCACTTTGTCTAACCAATAGCTCACAGCATTTATTGCATGGTAGATGTTAATAAGTTATTACAATAGATTCATTGTACGCTTCCATGTGCTGTTTCTTTTAGGGAGTTTATGTCAAACCAGGCAAAAGCTGTTTTTAAAACTACTGACGGTTGTTTGCAGCTTCAGCTTGGCCCCAACAGACTTTTGCATTCAGCGGCTGTATCAGAAGGGTCAGGCCTTCAAGATTGTTCTACACATCAAACAGCATCAGATCACGACCAGGAAGAATCATCAAACCCAGATAGCTGCAGATCCAAGAGTAAAAACAATTCTTGTTTTATGTCGCCATCCAAGAGAAACAGACCTGTCAGTGTGCCAGCGGGTCAGCCGAGGTAATCAAAGCCATTCGCTGTTCTTTTAACCAACTGTTGAAGCTCTTTTATTTGACCAGAATTTATAGTGATTCCATTGACTGTTTCAGACATTAAAACATAGCATATCATTTGGATTGGGGTTCTGTTTTCTGTTGTTACTGGATTTTTACTTTGACTACACTGGAGTCAGAATGTTGCTAATTACATATTCGAAACCATGAGATACACTCCAACCTGGGTCATCAAAAACTGAAAAGAACGCTGGAGGCAGAGTCATTGCTTAGAAGACGTTTATTTGAAAAAGAAATGTGTGCTTTTGTTATTTAACCAATATTTTGGAGCAGAATCAGACAGAAGTGTAGTTATAAAACCATCTAGTACATACATTTTTAGAGTAGCATAAACTGTTAACTCAAGAGGTAATGGGCAGAAGTAAAGCGGGTGAAGATGAAAACTAGGGCCCTGAGACTTCCACTGCTTTTAGATGTTTGAGTAGACATGTAGACTGTGGTTTTAACTTAATTTATTTCAAGTTTTTATTTTAAAATGTTGATTTTAATAGCCTTGTAAATGAAAATTATTAGAGAATTCTGAATGAAATATTGTTGGCAGTTTACCATGTACTCTTGAAAAAATCAAAACTAGTTTTGACTGAAGATAAAACATAGAAATCTTAGCTCTTACTGCCCCCCCAATTTGAGATTGTAAAAATATAGGCAATAAAGTTAGCTTTTGAATTCAAGTTTTCATCATAATAAACCTATTTGAGTTTCTTATATCCATTAAAAATTGAACTTTCTTTCATAAGTGCAAACACTTGTGAAAAATCTTAGCCATTTAACATCCCATGATATTAAGCCCTTACTATTGTTTTGGCTGTCAAAACATGGCAGGTGTCTGACTGGCTCTAATTCTTCATGTCCATAATCTAAAAAAGAATGCTCTGGGATTTTACTAGTAAATGGCCAGAACGATTCATTCTCAGAGAGGAACAGCCTTGGCAAACATCCTATTGTGTGTTTGGATACTGAAACAATGTTGATCTCATTGTATCAAAAGTTTTGTTGTGGGATCTTCTTACTTGTAGGAACAATTTTAAGGGCTTCTATTAGAGAATTGTGAGATAGCATTTTTAAAAAAGTTTTAAGTAATTAACACGCACCAAGTTTTGTGGGTTTTTTTTTTCCTTTTAGATCATCAAAGTCCTCTCTAAAATTGAAGTCACCCCATAACTGCCAAGGATTGCCTCAGAGATATGAACTTCAACCAAGAGTCATTAAGGTGACAGCTTACAAAAATGGATCTGAAACAGCCTTTGCCAAAGTTACTGCACCAACCATCGCCTTGGTAACTAATATCCCAACATTTTCAATTATTTATCTCTTATTCTCTTTATAATACAAACAAATATGAAAGACAATTATTGCGTTAAAATCTTGTGTGAATCTGAACCTGTATATTGCTTATATAGTCATAGGAATTTTACTACTTCTTTTTTTAAAGTAAACATAACACTGTGGTTAGTAATTAAGCAGATTAATTAAACAAATACAATGGTTATGCATTTTGGAGAGTTAGTAAAGCACAGAATGTTTATAAATAAAACTAGACAATAATGAGATAGTTTTCCCATTTGATTTGATTTTTGTTTCCACATTTTCAAATGCTGGGAAACAGTCACAGCATTGATTGAGTTCCTGAGTCTGATATGTGACTCAGTTGGCCTTCTATTTTTATTCTGTGGGCATATGCTGTTTTCTTTGTAAATCACTGTGTCGTACCTGTGACTTTCTTCTAGTTGCTGGAAACGTGCACACACAAGCTGAATCTGAACATGGCCGCACGACGAGTGTTCCTGGCAGACGGCACAGAAGCCCTCAAACCTGAAGATATACCACATGAAGCCAACGTTTATGTTTCAACAGGAGAGCCCTTTTTAGATCCGTTCAAAAAAATTAGAGGTAAAAAGGAAAAAGAAATACCAAACTCCTCCACAATAAATTGCTTAAGGAGTGCAATTAAAAAATGATTTTCTTCCTGTCTTTTTTGCATGGTTTAACAAAACTAATGTTTACGCATTTACAGCTCAGTAAGAGGATAATGTGCTTAATGAAAGAAAAATCCACTGACAGCCACGTTTATTGCCCTTCATTAGCATTGGTGCTTAATTTAATATAGATCTGAATAGACATTAGGGAGCCTGCAGGAGGTTAAATGGTGAAAATATAATAAATTAAATCAGAGATTATTGAATTTACTGTTTAGTTTCTGTGACACTCAGCAGACATAATTCATTAGATGTATGCTCTCAGAAAATAGTTCAGAGTTTCCAAGATCATCTTTTCACTTACACTCTTGGTCTTTTTTCAGATGGCATTAACATAATTAAGAAATTGTGGCAAGTAACGAACAAATAATTCTATGAACATGTGAGTCTCCCAGTAACATTACTCATAAAGTAAATGCTACAGCTCAATTTAATTTTTTAACCTCTAAATATTTATATTTATGTATTTATACATAGAATCTCAGACAAAGTTTCTGCTCAGGGTTTTCTCCCATGTCCTTATATTTAAGATTTTGGAAATGTGAAGATTTTCTAAAAATAAAAAAAAGCCTTTTCTCAACATGAAATAACACATTTTAAAAAAGAAAGGAAAGTAGCAGCATCTTCAATCCTTCTTCCAAGCATGTTGTACGGAGAGCTCGTTATCCAGTGTTCCACACAATGGACTTTAGGTAATGGAAGAGACAGCCTCATTGTAAGAACCAGTGTGTCTGAATGCTGTGCCCCCGATGCTCTGATACCACATTAGAAGCAATTTCCCTGCCACTCCTATAAAGTTGGGAGAGCAAAGGCAAGCCTAGACAGTGAGTGTATGAACCAAAGAAAACTAATTCTAGAGTTCATTATCGAGGAGACGATGGAAGTCCCCCATGCATTAATGTTACTGTATGAGATGACACTAGAATTTTTTATCATGTTAGTAACACTTGATCATCAGAAACAAGCAGTTTCTTAAATTGGGACACTGTGGCACTTATAAAGGGAGCTGTTGGCATAGCACTCACTGTGCAATGATGCAGATTCACATGCTTTCAGATTTTGCTTTAACTTTAGACAGTGGTTGTCTTATTTTATATCCATAGAAATATTTGCTTACACAAAACAGTTTGATAGGGAAATGTTTCCATAATTTTAAAAACTTCATATATTTACGCATTATCTCTGCACTAAAATCTTTGATTAGTTTTATAAAGACAAATTCTTACCTTCTAGTGAATAATGGTATCACAAAAGAGACATATAAAGATTATCTCTGTAGGTAAACTAAGAGAAAAAAATTCCTGGACATGTGTGCACAAAATAATGATGTCATATTTTTAACGATTCCTGGTGGATGGTTTTTAAATGTACAAGCTAATTTCTTCTCCCTTCCTTATTTTATCCTTTTTAAAAGTCAAGTCCAGAGCAACAACAACAACAACAACAACAACAACAACACACTTTTCTGCTTTGTCCGCTCATCTTTGGCTGTGTTTCCCTGTGACATGCACTGCTGTTCTTTCAGCACCAAAATGTTGGCACACACTCCTGAAAATTTCACACCATCTCTTGCTGGATCAGCAAGCTTAACCCACCAAAATCTGGTGTTGTGCAATGGTTTTTGACTGATAATCAATCTTTATGCTGCTCGACAGTTGTTACTGGGACACGGAGCAGAGCAGGTGGCAGATGTGTCTTGTCTGTTGAGAGAAGAAATTGTAGGTGAGCTTGGACACAGACTAGCACATCACATGTCCATTAAAAAGATGTAGGATAAGTACAATGGAGGAAAGCCACCATCTAATTATTCTCACAGATAAGCCTGAATAAACACTGACATTTCGTTACTTTCAAAATGTTGAGAACATAAATGTTTTTATACACACACACATACACACACACACACACACACACACACACACACACACACACGCGCGCGCGCGCACAGAGTGGTGCTGAACTTACAGGTATACTGTGAAAATAAACCATGTGTGAATGACATTGAAAACAGAAAACAAGCTTAGCATGAGGAGACGCAAAGCGTTGCTGAGGGCAAGCAGGAAAGCCACACTGGCCAGCGTCAGTGTTAGTGACACAGCCTTCTCAGCTGCATGAGTGTTTTCGACAGTCAGCACAGAGGCACAAGTCAGTGACCTGGCATTATTTTAACTTACTTTCATTCTCGCAGCAGCTTATAGGAGATTTCTATGTGCCTGCAAGGAACCAGCCAGATCAGAGGAGATGAAAGTGAGGGCTAATAGTTGTCTAGCTACTTTTTATTTTTAACCATTCTTTCATCTCTGATTTAAATTCAGTTTACCTCAATTCAATAAAAACTTAAGCCAATGAGCATTTTTATTGTGTGCCTACTATGTGTTTAGCCCTGGCATAGGGATAGAGGTCCAGGACTTTGCAGACCTTAACAAGGTCTGTAAGTCATAACGTGAATACTTAGTAATAGAAACGCAATTCAACAGTGTATATCAAATGGATTCTCCCAGGAAAAATATTTATCATTTTATTTCTCCCACAAGAAGGTCAAATAAGTCAGCATAATATTTTGGCAATTATATTTCCATATTTTATTGGTTTTCTTACTAAGGTTTAGAAAATCGGTGTAGATAGTGAAAATTGCCTCTTATGGAAAGTAACCCCGAATTTACTAAGAAAAAAGCCCCAGCACTTGTCTAATGGTTTCCACTGTTCATTGTCCCTTTGAGTATCATTGCTGATAGCCAGTGTTACTGCCTGTGAATGACTCAGAGAGCTGTCTACACACCTCAGAATACAGAGTGGTCATTTAGAGGTCATGCCGAGGTCAAGACTGACTGGAAGCATTTCCTGTTAAAATGTAGAATCAAACTATTTCCTGTATTTTGAATTGAATACCTAATCAGAGAGATTAGGATGGAAGATTTAAAAAAAAAAAGAAAAAATGGAAAAATCATAAAAATAGAAATGTTTTATATAAAGATTATTCATGAAGATGTCTTACTAGCTCTTTTAATTCCATCATGGGGCAGTTCTGATATTTATTAATGATCATATCAGAAAGAGACCTTTAAACAAGTTCTGGTTATATTGTTTAGATTTTATTCACTTTTCCATAGCATCTGCTTGGTGTCAGTAAAGAGAAAAATTCCTGTATCCAATCCATGTGGCTTTTAAGAGTTCAGCTACTTAATATCTGCTAAAGACACAGGCAGTGTCTTTAGAGTATTAGAAAGAGGATCGGGCCAAGTTCTATTGTGTGGAATCTGACTGTAAGAGTTTGTCGTCCTGTGTTTTCACCTCTTTAGATATGGTACTCTGCTATTTGGCTCCCAGAGCTATCATTTATAGCAATTCTTTTCTGCCCTGAGCTTTGTTAAGGAGAGTGAAGGTTGAGTATTATGGGTAAGACTGAATATCCCTTACAGGCTGGAAGATGTAGTCACGGGGGAAAATAACCATGAAAGGAGTTCTCAGTACTACACCTAAGATCTATATTTAAACCTGGAGATTTTCTGCTAGCTGCCATGTGATCTACCAAATGAAATAATTTGCTGTGACAGCTTGTGATTGACAAGAATATGTGTGAGCACATTTAAAACAGGCCAGCTTTTCATGTAGAAGTAAATGTCAGTGAAATGATGGATTCTCATCATTTTAATTATTGATGATTTGGAAATATTTCAATTCCATGACACACAGGACACATTATAAATAGCAGCATAACACTTTTTCTCATATCTGCGTCAATAATGAAATCTTCTGTCATATTTTGTTTTTCAAAAAATGCATTAGTTTAATGAACATGGAATCCTGCATTATTGTTTCATTATATGTCTAGTGAGTTTGATTCCAATGGTGCTTTATTCTGCCAAAGCTAACTCTAGGCTTTGTGACATGTACCTGTAGGGTTACCATGCCTTAATTCAGAGTTAGGCTTAGTTTTCTCATAGTCTTTTCATTGTTTTCTTTGAATAGTATATGTATTAGGTAAGATCATTAGTCTATTTTATCTCCCACTTAGCTGCATATACTCAAAAGTAGGAAGATAGCATTATAGAAAATAGTCTATTTTGATAACTGAGTATAAAACTAAAGTCATATATTTCACACATTTCCCATTCCAACTCTTAAAAACTTTAGTAAGTATGTATAAATGAATGTGGATTTGAAGTCACTTGCAGAAGACCAAAAGATGCCTCTAGGTGATGGGAAAATGGAAGCATATGTGTGTATGTATGGAAGCATCTCTTACACTGTCAAATGCAAAGTCATTGAGAAACACCCAAATACTTAGTATCTTCATGGAATTCTGAGTTGTGTGTTTATACGTAAGTCATGATTCTCTAATAAATAATTGCGAACCTATTGCTACTTGCACACTCTAAATGATGTTTTGTGTATGCCAAGCACCCAGTTATGAGCATTAAGTATAATACACTCTACTCTCACATCAGAGTATATTATATTATCTGTGGTTCCAAAATCCAGCACTGTGTAAGTCTAATTGTTTCCTTACTCATTTGGTATCTGAGCCTTATTTAGCATAAGTAGTCAACTGCACTGTTGAAATGTAAATCATTTTTTAGATTATGGGTCCCCATTCTGGGTTTCTCTTGGAAAATTCCATAATACATCATAAATAGGCCTTTATGATATAAATATCATGTTAACTTTAAAAACTCGCTCTTTCTCTCTGTATGTATGTGTGTGCATGTGTGTGTGTAGAAGAGAGGTCAATGTCAAGTGTCCTCCTTGGTCACCATCCACTTTATTTTTTGACACAAGATTTCTCACTGAACTCTTTGGCTAGACTGGCTGTCCCATGAGCCTGAAGGATCCACATTCAGTTTCTACTTCCCCAGTTCTGGGATTATCAGTGAGCCACCATGCCAGAATTTGCATGGATACTGAGAATCAAACTCAGGTCCTCATGCTTGTTTGGCAAGCACTTTATTAAATGAGCCATTTCCCCAACCCATGTTAACTTTTTAGAAATCCAATAATTTCTAGATATTCAGCCACACTTGAACTTAGTCATTTTACAGGATTTTATTTTGTCCTCTGCAAAGCTACTGAGAAACATTAATTCTCACTAGGACAGTAACTCAGGAGACTTGTAAATAGTCTTTATCACCTCAAAGTATTACACGGGACAGCACAGACAGTGAGCTCAGCTCCCCAAATACATCTGAGAAAGATCACAGACACACAAAAAATCTCCACCAAAAACCCCATTAATCCCCGTGTAAGAAAGTAGAAGGATTGGTGTTAGCAAAAGGAAGACTCTCCTTCATTCTGTACATTTCCCACAGATATTTACAGAGTCCCTACAAAGTTCCAGACGTTGACCCAAGACTTGAAGAGTAGTGTCAATAACACAGTGGTCTCATGAAGCTTTGATTACAATGAGGTAGATGACATAGAAAATAAAGGAATAACAAACGAAATATGGCACTTGTCAACAATGTAAGTGCTATAAAGGAAATACAATTTGGTATAGTAATAATAAAGTGTCATGAAAACAGCAGACGAAGAAAATTCTAGAGCAGACACATTTTTCCAGAACCCTTTAAATCAAATCTGTTAGAAAGTTCTTGGCCTGTGCCACCTTTCTTACTTACCATGAAAATTAATTTATGTATTTGACAGCTACTTTTCCAGAGTGGTTTGCCTTTCAAACTGTTTAGTTTGGAAGTTTCAGACATCTTGGAGAATGTGAGACACACACTACTGTTTAGTGGGACGAACAATGGACTTGAAATCACTTGATCTGCACAATTCTCACCCCTCAACTGTGGCTGTGGGTAAACTGGTCTAGTGTTTATTTACAAATAGAGGTAATAATACCTTAAAATCCCTAGATTTTTAAAATTATTTTCTAATGAAAACAAGTTGTTTGAAAACCAAATGTCTATAAATCCCTTGTAGAAAACAGACATATAGAAAACAAGGGATTGAGGATAGCATGTTATAAATATACCTAAGATTCCAGAGCTTTTCACTGAAACCTTGTGTCCACTCCTCCTTTCCCAGAATAGCTGGCTGGCTAGGTTCAAGGAAACAACAACATAATTCCTTTATACTTTCTTATCACTGCCAGGAAAGCAAATTACACCGTGAATCTGGGCAAGCACTTAATCTCTCTAAATCCTGGGTTTCCTCATCCACAAATTGAGCATAATGAAACAGACCTCACAACATAACTGTGAGAAGTAAATAAGATGAGGTGTGTGAAAGCTTGGCATGTGGAAGGTGTTGAAAAGACGTTGGTCCCTGCGTTTCAATTCTTTTCTGTCCTTTGCTTCATCTTTGGGTAAGCTTGTTTCTGCAAGCCTTTCATACCTGTCACAGGTACTTGATTTTACTTCCAAGACATTTGCCATGTCGGAAATCTTGAAATAAATGCAACTGAGTTCAAATATGCACCACACAGTTGCATGCATGACATGATATGGGGGAATCTAATTAGAAGCTTTGAATTCTCACTGTCTGTCATGTAGGTAAAGAGCAAGGCCTTTTATAAAGGGGCCCAATGGCCTCATTCTGCTCTGCCCCGAGAGCTGCATTCTAAGACATGTTCTTGATCTTTACCTTTCAGCTACTGTAATTCATTTGAAGAAAGTTCATAAAAAAGTTCAGGGAAAGGATGTCAACATTTTGATTGGCACAGTCGATGGGATGTTTATGATTTTAATCACATTTAAATTGAAGACATACTTCAAATGATGTGTCAGACTGGTGTTACTGAGTTAAAGCCTAGTGACAACCACTGTCATTATTAGTTAAATATAGCCATCATGCCTATAGCAATAAATGATGACACCTAAGAACATGCAGAAACAAAGCTCAGGGATTTTTAAGATGAGGGAGTGACTAGAAACTCAAAGGAATGCAGGAATGTGACCTGGATCTCATCTATTTACCAAACACAGAAGCAACTGTGTTCCGGGCAGATGATGTAATTGAATGTAGCAGTATGTTTTCTTACTGTCAGAGCGTTTCTAGTTTATAAACTCATCTTGTACTCATCAGATGATTTGTTTGTTCATATTTAATCTCATTGTCTGTACCTGCCTCACAGCCACAGCATCATGTGTTTTCAAGTTTATTATCTAACCGTGAAAGAATGAATTTTTGAAAATTAATAAGATTTTTAGTAGGTTTATGAATTGAGGCTCCAAGTTAGTTGCTGCTTGGAAATTAACAAGATTTTTGGTAGGTTTATGAATTGAGGGTTCCAAGTTAGTTGTTGTTATTCTAATGGTAGAAGAAGGAAGAATTATTTTGCCTGGTACATGCAAAATGGAAAATTATTATGTGGGGACCACTTAGGATTAATTCATTTTATGGCACATGCTTTCATTTTTACAGGGGGAATTGAACAAGTGCAGATAGCACAAGCAGACTATAAAGTGCTTTCTCCTTTTCATGATTTGATGAAGCCCATAAAAGCATGGTTTGTTCAAAAGGAAATGGAATCCACGGTTGGTCCACAGAATTATCTGAGTCTTTAGGAGAGTAAGTCTGTGAACAGTCATGGCCTCCTAGTATCTAGCAGCTGAGACATGGCCCTTTCTTGGCTAAGTATTTTGCAAGCCTTTGCTAAGCCTTAAATCATCACTGTAGCCCAGTTACCTCTTCATATTTGCATAATTGGATCTCACCAGAATGAAGGAGGGTCTCAGGAAGGTAACAGCAGCAAACGTGCACCCTTAATTCATCAAACTCAGTCAAAAACGTATTTAAAAGTTAATTCTTTTATAGTTGGACAATAAACTTGAAAACACATACTTGTGCTTACCATGGTTCTGGAAGCCATCAGGTTTGGCTTGAATCTCAGTGAAAATGATAAGGAAGAAAGAACCCCTTTTGTTGGCAGTTGATTATGTAGATCAGAGACTCTGCAGAGAGTGATGCTATTAACATAGAAATTCTATTGTGGGGGCATCTTTGTGGATTTCTGTGGGCCTCTCCAGCACTTTGCTTCTTCCTATTCTCATGTGGTCTTCATTTATCATGAGCATTCCTTGTGTTCCCTCTCTGTTCTTGATCCAGTTGGGATCTCCCGCTCCCCCAAGTTCTCTTTCCCTTGCCCCTCGCCCCTCACCCCCACTCACGTCCAGACTGTTCATGTAGATCTCATCCATTTCTCCATCATTGGGCGGTCCCCGTGTCTTTCTTGGGGTCCCGTTATCCAGGTAGCTTCCCTGGTGTTGTGAGTAGCCGTCCAGTCATCCTTGTTCCACAACTAGTATTCTCCTATGAGTGGGTACATACCATGTTTGTCTTTCTGAGTCTGGGTTACCTCACTCAGGAGGATTTTTTCTAGATCCCTCCATTTGCCTGCAAACCTCATGATGTCATTGTTTTTGTTGGGACCAGGGATGGATGGAATACAGGGACAAGTGGCCAAACGAATGGAAACACATGAACTGTGAACCAATGGCTGAGGGGCCCCCAACTGGATCAGGCCCTCTGAATGGGTGAGACAGTTGATTGGCTTGATCTGTTTAGGAGGCATACAGGCAGTTGGACCAGGTCCTGTGCTCAGTGCATGAATTGGCTGTTTGAAACCTGGGGCTTAGTAGAGATGCTTGGCTCAGCCTGGGAGGAGGGGACTAGACCTGCCTGGGCTGAGTCCACCAGGTCGATCTCAATCCTCGGGGGAGTCTTTGCCCTGGAGGAGATGGAAATGGGGGGTGGACCGGGGGGGGGGGGGG
>CABHPP010122076.1:1365-22254 GCA_902168425.1 Peromyscus attwateri | reverse complement strand
GGGAGGGGGAGGGGGGCGGGGCGGGAGGAGGGAGAACAGGAGAATCTATGGCTGATATGTAAAGTTGAATTATATTGTAAAATAAAATAAAATGCAAAAAAAAAATAGAAATTCAAGGAGAGTCCAAGCTGGGCACTGGGGCAAGCCTGTAACCCTAGCACTTAAGAACCTCAAGAGGATTGAGAAGATGAAGCCAGCCTGGTCTACTTAGTGAAAGCTTTCCTCTAAAGAAAAGAAAAAAAAAGAGGTGGGGAGAGAAAAGCAATTCTAGAGGGAGTGCTAAGTTCTAGCTGTTGAAGCTCATGCTTGGGATGACGTCTGATCTGACTCTTCTCTGGGGTAGCTCCTACATGGAGGGATATATCCACGTTGCATTTTTAATGTCCCCCCTTGCCTTTATCATATTTATAATCATCAAATTGGAATTACTGATGAAAGGTTTGCCGTCCCACCCAGACCACGTTTACCTGAGGCAGAGACCACGATTGCCTTGTTCACTGCCATTTTTTTTTGGCACAGGGCTTGGCCAGATGTCACAGATGTGCATTGCTGTTCAATGGATGTGTAGCATGTGTAAAGGACCAAATACATGAAACACGGTGAGCCCCTGAGGTAGCAGTAGAAGGAGCAACCTGCTTGGCTCTACACAGTGAGAAGACCCTATTCAGGACACCTAGTTTCATTTGACACTTCTCCTCATATTCCTCAGAGTATCTTAAATAGCAGAGATGCTTTAAAATTATTATTAGAAGTAAGAAAAAAAAAGATGATTTCCCTTGGGACAGCTACTGCTTAGTACTGAGCGATCTGTGGGTATAGACTCACCCCTTTTGTAATTCCAACACAGGATAGGTGGTAGAGAAGGAGAGAAGGAATTAGTAGTGGGGATATTTATTTCCTTTAAAAATATTTTATGTAGCATGAATTCTTATTGGTCTTAATAATAAAAATGCAGAGTCAGATATAGGGGTAAATGCCGGAAGATTAGAGAAGTACAGGAACTAGCCACAGTGTTATGGATTTGCACGAGTGGGGAACCCTCAGCTGGCCAGGCCAGGGAATCCCACACATGAGGGAAAACATGCTGGGCAGATGCAGCAAGGGGTGGGGGTGGAGTGGGGATGGGAGGGGAGTTGGGGGTGGCTTGTGGAAAGTCATTCACACCCAGGTGCTGCATCCACGTGGAGACTTTATTATAATAGAGAGGTGAAGAGAAAGATAGGAAAGAGGGAGACAAGGAAGAAAGAGAAGAGAGAGAAAGCGGAGGTGTGCACACCTCGTGGGAATGGAGAGGGAGAGAGAAAATGGAAGAGAGAAAGGAAAGGCAGGAGTTTTTCCTTAAAATGAGGCTTTTTCATCAGGATACAGGGCAGTGCCAAGGGGCAGGTCAGAATACTAACATTGGTTTCTAAGGGGCGGTTCAGAACATTAGCATTCCTCAGTTTTGATTATTATAAAAAGAGGTGATTATGGAAGCAAGTGGGGGAACAAGGGCGCTGAATTCCGGAGACTACTTCAAGCTGACAAGGGGCAAAGTGGGGAGGGGGAAACCGGGAGTCACTCAGGGCGGAAGATCTCAGGAATGTTCCTTGAGGGCTGAGAATGCAGGCTGCAGCCGTGGTGTTCCAGGAGCTTGTGGGGAAATGGCATTCCAAATCAGGGATATAAAAGCCATAGCATCTGCTGTTTCTCTGGAGGTCAGGTGGGAACAGCGAACCTGCAAAATATGCTGGAAAAATAGGTGGGGTCAGAAATGGGCTCTGGAGATGTTAGTCTTCATCAGACCAGATTTCTTTTTCTTTCTTTTTTTTTTTTTCTTTTTTTTTCCTTTTTTCCAGAGCTGAAGACGGAACCCAGGGCCTTGCGCTTGCTAGCCAAGTGCTCTACCACTGAGCTAAATCCCCAACCCCCAGACCAGATTTCTTGATACAGTAGCAGAACTTTTCCCAGGAACCTGTAGGTATCTGTAAAACAGCTGGAATAAATTTTTATCATAGCAAAAGGGTTAAAAATCCATTTAAGGACTCTTAAGAACTCTTTGTAGTCAATGTTGTATTAGTTTATCAAAATTGTATTTAAAACTTTGAATCTCTGGAGTTATATCTGAAACCTGTATCATGAAGTTTGTGAATGAGGCATACCTGTCTGTATAGGAAATTGTGTCTAGACCTAGTAGTAGCCCTGGGAGAGGGGGGCCTGTGAATTCTACATAGAGAACTGAGAAAGCAGCTGAAGCAAAGCCTGGTCATCAAATGGAATCAGAGAGCTGGGAAAGATAAATCACATCTGAGTATAGACCAAGCAGCTTTTGAATCGGTTAAAAAATAACAGGGACCAGTCCACACTCATTTAGCCATACCCAGGTCTCCATATCGTTGGCAGAAGTATCAGTTCAGCATCGGTCTTTAACCCACTAATGTGGTGATATACGGATGGGGGACCCTGAGGGTATCCGTGCGCAGAGATACATGAACGCATGTTGGGCAAATGCAGTGGCGGGCTGGCGGGTGACCCACGCCATGTGAGCATGATGGCAGGGCAGCGGGTGGACATTCACAACCCAGATGCTGCATCTGCGTGAAAATGGTTTATTATAATAGAGAGATGAAGAGAAAACAGGAAAGAGGGAGAGAAGAGAGAAAAAGAGAGAGGAAGAGAGAGGGGGTTGAGGGATGCACACCTCCTGGAAGGAAAAGTGGAAGAGAGAGAGGAAGGGGAGGAGTTTTTCCTTAAAATGAGGCTTTTACGTCAGGATGCGGGGTGGCGCCAGGGGCGGGTCAGAATAGTAACACAGTCACCTCCTCCCTCTCCAGCTCCTTAGACCAAAAAGGGGCTGAACTCCTGTCTCCACCCCGCCTTATCACTTCCTTTCTCTGCCCAGCCATATTGCTTCCTATCTGTAGTCTATACAGACCTCCAGACCTTTATGGTTAGCTAATGGCTAGCTCCACCCTCTGATCTTCAGGAAAGCTCTATTTGTTAGAGCACAAACAAAATATCAGCACGATTTTTATTTGCGGTGTGTGTGTGTGTGTGTGTGTGTGTGTGTGTGTGTGTGTGTGTGTATGACATGTCAGAGCATCAGATTCCCTCAAGCTGGAGTCACAGGTGGTTGTGTGTTGCCCAGTATAAGTGCTAGGATCCAAATGTGAGTCCTTTTGGAGAGCAGCAAGTGCTTTCAACCACTGAGCCATCTCTCCAGCCCTGGGATTCTAATTCTTACAAAGGTACCAGAGAGTCTTTATCCTAGGAGCTGAGAGTTCTGGGGTTTGAGGAAGACAGTGAAAGACAGACGTGTTAGGAAGTACATTTGGATAGAATTAAGGTTCTTGTTTTAGTACTCAGCCTGGCTTGTTGCCTCACACACCCCAGAGTCACCTCAGGGTTCCGTTAGTGCTCACACTGACCACTCCCACCTTCCGATAGTATCTTTTTCCTCAGCGGGGGCTGAAGCTGAGTCAAGTCTTTTCTGCGCTCCTCCGCAGACCTCCCAGGCTGCTGCTTTTTCTTCTTGACTTTAGAGGTAACATGTGCACTGTCGCTATCAGCTTTCTGACCACGGTTTGTGATTTGAAGTCATGTCTTCAGAGCTATGATATAAACACATGAGTTCAGCTCTCTCAACAGAAGGGTTCCCTGGGCTTTCTGTTCTCATATGAGAGTTCTGTGGACTACATTTTTGAGACAGAGTTCTAGAACTTTCTTCTCCCCCTGCCCCTCTCTATCCCTAATAGCTTTGTCCTATTGCAAAATGAATTTTCTGTAATTCAAGGGAAGAATTTTTGAATAGTTCTGTTGGCTAAAAGTCTAGAAGGACCTGCTTTAAGCGATGTGGCACTTCTCAGTGCTTCTTCTGAGGCACAGAGCCAGTCATCTCCTGCCACCTCTGCTCTGTCCCTGGCATATTGTGTTTAGTCCTCTCGTTGTGCCACATGACTCAGCCTTCACCCTACACTATTTTCTCCTCCTAGATTTTGCTTTTCTATTTTTGTTTTCCTATTGAATGTGTCCTCTCGTCCTTCCTGACCTGCCTTTTTAAGGCCTTTTGACCACTGAATTCTGGGAGGTGCCTCTACTCCGTGTTCCTTCAGTTCCTGCATACTTCTGACCCAGCACCTGCCACACAACATGCTATCTTCCTTTCTTCTCAGACCAAGAACTAACTAACTGCAGTTTTCTGAGAACAGTGTCCACAACAGGGAATGCAGGGGAGATGGGCAATATGTGCTTATTCAATAAGTATTTGGGTAAATTATTATATAATGTAGAGTGTTGTTAGTTGTTATACTCTTTTGCTTTTTTGGCTCTTTTGCATTTTGGGGGGGCCTGCCACCCAGCTCCCAAATAAATATATGGAGGCTTATTTTTTTCTTACGAATGCCCTGCCTTAGCTTGGCTTGTTTCTAGCCAGCTTTTCTGAACATAAATTATCCTATCTACCTTTTGCCTCAGGGCTTTTACCTTTCTCTATTTTATATACTTTTCTTTACATCTTCCTCCATGGCTGGCTGTATAGCTGGGTGGCTGGTCCCTTGAGTCCTTTCCTCCTTTTCTTGCTCCTTGATCTTCTTTGTTCTTTCCTCTCTACTTATTCTTTCTGCCTGCCGGCCCCACCTGTTTCTCTGTCCTGCCAAGCTATCGGTGGTTCAGCTCTTTATTAGACCAATTAGGTGTTTTAGGCAAGCAGAGTAACACAGCTTCACAGAGTTAAACAAATGCAACATTAGAGAATGCAACACATCTTTGTATCGTTAAACAAATGTTCCACAGCATAAATGTTGTAACACATCTTAAATTAATATTCCACAACAGTAGAGGGCATAGGCCAACATCCTATGCTTTCCTCAGTCACTGTTTCACCCTACTGGTTTTAGACAGGATCTCTCACTGAGTCTGTAGCTCACCAGTTGTCTACACTGGATAGTCAGCAAGCCCTAGGGATCCTCCTGGTTTTTCTTTCTCCCATACTGAAATTTAAATATGAGACACTGTTCCACAATTGTTCTGTGGGTGTTGGGAATCCAAAAATAGATTCTCTTGCTTGTGGGGCAAGCATTTTACAATGGATGCACTTTTATGTTTAAAGCCAATAATGCTTAAAGTTTGTTTCAGCCCCAAAGTTTTATAGTCTGAAGCCAATACATAGTGTACACTGAGCCTTTGGACATTTTTGCTTCAGATTATCTGGGTTATTCTCCACAATACATCAAGAAAACCACAACAATGAAATGGTTAATCAGGAATATAAATGTCTAGTTTTTTCTCCACACACAAAGAAAACAAATCAACATTTACCAAGTAAAAATATTGCTTAATATCAACACAATAGCTGCTGGGGTACTAGGAATTCTCTGATCTAACATATTTTCCAAGTATTTTACAAATATTTGTTGGGCATTGCAGAGTCCCATGCACTGTGTCTGATGCTGGCTACTCAGGAAGGAACATAGTATTATTTTGTTAAATACACACTAATCACATTGTTTACAATGTACCCAGATACCAGTGGTTCAAAGGCCAAAACATTTTGCTTGTCCTAGACATGCTCGAAGTCTAGTTGACATAAATATGCAAAGATTCTGTGGTTCAATAAAATGAGGGACACATAGGTGGAAAGCCTGAAGAGGGCAAAGAAGGCTCATTCTAGAACATGGTACTGTGTGGAGTTCAGGGGCTGCGGCCTAACAGAGAGGGGATGGGGAACGCCTCAGCAAATTTGGAGTCAGAAAAGAATGTGGTGTGTGCTAATAACTGATATGCACTCCTGGCTCTTAAAGGAGCTTACCTCAAATTTTGCTATTGCAATTGTTCCCAAGCAGAAGTAACATTTTCATTTGCCCCAAATGACAAGGTGATACTGGGCACCTAGTGCAAAGGGGCTTGGAAAGTTTCAGAACATTCCACAATACACAGGACACACCCACAACAAAAAATATAGAAATGACCCTCGTGGCTGAGATTGAGAACCTTTCTGTTATAAGTCACCCCATTCTACTTGCTTAGAGACTCAAAGGTCTATAAGAGTCACAGCAGCTTTTATGGTGACTGTAATAAAGTGGCTAGATAGTATATATTATATTAGATAATATAATAAAAGCAGTTAGATAGTGCTAAGTGTTGTTTGAATCTTAAACGGTCTTATAATAAAAAAAACCCAGAGCCTGATATCAGGGTGAAAGCTGAAAGATCAGAGAAGCAGACCAGCCAGCCACTAGTTCTTACCTCTATGAAATCCTCAGTCTAAAGAGAGTGAGTTCCTGTTTCCTCACATCTTATATACCTTTCTCAGCCCTGCTGTCACTTCCTGGGATTAAAGGTGTGTGTGCTTCCCAGTACTGGGATTAAAGGTGTGTGTCACCACTGCCTGGCTCTGTTCCTAGTGTGGTCTTGAACTCACAGAGATCCAGACAGATCTCTGCCTCCTGAGTGATAGGATTAAGGGTGTGTGTGCCATCACTGTCTGGTCTCTATGTCTAATCTAATGGCTGGCTCTGTCTTCTGATCCTCAGGCAAGCTTTATTAGGGTACACAATATATTACCACAGCTAAGTAAGGAATGTGTGTTATGAAGAGAAGTGTTATGATGCATGGGAAATCTAGCCATTATATATTTTCATTTTTAAAACCTTTTTATTGATCCTTTGTGGATTTCACATCATGCATCCCAATCCCATTCATCTCTCTGTCCTTTCATATTTGCCCTCTGCCCTTGCAACGCTCCCCCCAAATTAAATTAAATTAAATTAAAAAAAAAGTCTTGTCATGGAAGCTGTAGTGTGGCCCAGTTAGTCACACAGTATACCCTTTAGTCCATACATCTTTATTTGCAAGTGTTCACTGCAGTGAGTCATTGGTCTGGCTAGATGCCGCTGGCTTCTGCTACACTATTGATACTGGACTCTTACTGGGACTCCTCTTGGATATCCTGTTGTTGCCTTGTGTTATGGGGATCCTGCACCTTTGGATCTGCAGGACTGGCCCCTTCACATGCTGCAGCAGTTCATAGATGGGGTGGATGTTGGGGTGGGCTACCTCATAGCCCTGGCTCTGGGCCTGGGTGGTAGCTAGATTGGTCAGCCTGCCAGATCTTCCTCATCCTCACCACCAGGGTGAGCTCTCCAGCACTGCCCCTGCCCGCTCACCTAATGCAGCAGACAGCAAGGGGCAGGGCCTATTCTCCTGCTCTTACACCCTCATGGCAGGCTTACCCATGTCCCCTCCAACAGGGCCAGCTCTACTGTATTGCCCAAGTGAGGTTCAGGGCCCATTCTCCTGAGTGATGCAGCTGGTACAGAGCAAGGCCAGCTCTCCCACCTGCCGCAGGAGGTGGTGGTGGTGGGGACATCTATCCCTCATCCATGCCACCACATGGCAGATGAGGTGGGGCTGGGTCAGCTTTCCCCCTTCTCAGGGTGAGCTCTACTGTGCTGCCTAGGCAAGGTGCAGGGCCTGTTCTCCAGAGTACTGCAGCTGGTAAGGGCATGACCAGCTCTTCCACCTGCTGCTGCTGGCAAGAGGCAAGGAAAGGGAGACTGTCACATGACAGACAAGTAGTGGAGACAGTTCTCCAATATTCATACCCTTCGGGCCATCTCACCCATGCTCCTGGTAACAGGGTCTGCTCCACTGTGCTGCCCAGGCCAGGTGCAGGGCACACTCTCCCAAGTGCTGCAGCTGGTAAGGAACAGGGAAATCTGGTCATTTTAAATTTAGAGAATTCCTTGTTACTTGAGGCAAATCTTATGCACTGGAGGAAACACACAGTCTAACAGTTAGGGAAGAAGGCTGTGCAGTCATCCAGCTGAGACTCTTCTCAGATATACCTGTTCTATATACTGTAAAGATCTATTTGTTTATTTCATCCGAGTCTCATTCTGTTCATCCACAAAATTAAGGCAATACCACCTACTTCCAGATTATTGAAAGTAAAATCAGATAGAGGTCCCCTGCTCCCCCACCCAAAAGTTCCAGAGCTACAGTGAGAGGTAAGGCTCAGATGCAGGTGCAAAGGACCTGAATTCAAGTCCCACACTCTGGACTTTTAGCTATGTTGCCTATTCATTAAAGCACTAACATGTTTTACCCACCTTAGTACTATTTTGTTACAAATTAAACTTTCTTTAGTTCTATAAAATTTTGTGTATTTTGAGTGGGTTGTAACAGCACATACCTATAATCCCAGAACCCAGGAGGCAGAGACAGAATAAAAACAATGAAAACTTGAGTTTTCCCATGTTTATCAGTGTCAACAAAAATCCAGAAAGTAGGAATACCTTAAAAATACATATGTAACCATGACAGCCCACACAATCCCTTCACAGGTTCAACTCAGACAAAATCCCAGCGCTGAGAAGGGGGAGTAGCATCAGGTCTCATCCCTGACTGAGAAGCTGTTTGCAATTGACACCTGCTGGCAGAAGGAGTGGCAGGTTTCTCCAATGGAGTGTCAGTCACACTCGGGCAGGCCCCAAGCTCAAGAGCAGTGATCAACATAAAGCAGACTCCATGTTTGTTTGTTTTATGTTTGCGTGCACACACTAGAGAGAGAGGTGGAGACAGAGACTTTTTTTGCTTTGATTGTCATTTTTTTTTTTTGAGAGAGAAAGGGAAAGAACATGAAGTTGGGTGGGTAGGAAGGTGAGAGGGATCTTGGAGGAGTTGGGGAGGGGAGATAATATGTGAAAAAAAATTAATGAAAATAAATATAAATCATATAATTTATAAGGAATTTTTCAACTTTATTAAAGTCAAGGCTTGTTTTAGAAACTATTTGGAACTTTACTTGCTTTATGCTGGTCCTGGCCATGGCTAAAGTAATACAAAGGGACCCCCTTACCGCGTCTCTAAGTCCAGACCAATACTCTCTCTCTCTCTCTCTGGCCTTGCTGGGTTCTGTTTCTTGCCATTGCTAATGAGTCTTGGGCTAAGCACGCTGTGCTTGATTGTGGCTCAACTATTCCTTTCACTTACATGACAAGTTCCTTGCAATCCCCTCTGCCCAGATGGTTTATAGATTCTGGTTGGGTCCTGATGTAACAATTTAGTCTAGATCTGCAGAAAGTAGGGGATGCTAACATTGATAGAGTGACTTGAATGTGTTAGAACTGTGTGAGCATGCACACATGTGCTCATGCATGTGGAGGTCAGAGGTTGATGTTAAGTACCTTCCTCAATTGCTTTCCACCTTATTTCTTGAGATAGCATATCTCACTTAACCTGGAGCTGTAATTCAGCTAGACTGACTGGCCAGCATGTCTCTACCTCTCCAGTGCCGGGATTATAAACATGCATGTCACCCTGGGCCTTTTTTCATATTATATTTAAAAATTGTTTGTTTGTTTTTCTGGTTTTTCAACAGGATTTCTCTGTGTAACAGTCCTGGCTGTCCTGTAACTGACTTTATAAACCAGGCTGGTCTCGAAATCACAGAGATCTGCTTTGCTAAAAATATATTTTTAATTGAAAGAGAATTACATCACTTTCCCTTCCTCTTCTTTCCGCCAATCCCTCCCAGCTATCTTCCCTCGAATCCCTTCCATGTGTCCTACTCACACGTTGGTAGCCATTTTTCTTTATTATTGTTACATACATTTGTGTGTATGTATGTTTATGCACAAATATAAATATATATAAACACAACCTGCTGAGTCTGTTTTTGCGGTTAGTGTGTTTATAGTTTCAAGTCGGCTTGCTGCACTGGACAACCAGTAAGGGGGGGTCATGCCTGGGAAAGGCTAGTTCTCCTTCTCTTAGCAGTCCTTAGTTGCCTGTTATTCTTGGAATTGTTTGTCTTATTTCTGCAGCCATTTCTGGTGAGACTGTTTCACTTAGTTTCTCTTTATGCCCCTCTCTTCTCAGCTCCAGGTAACTCTGCCTATGTTCTTTTTATGTGGGTTTACTTAAATTCTTAATATTTCATATAAATGGAATCATACATCACTTTTCTGCTTTCACTTAGTGCAATGTTTTTTAGGTTTATCCTTGTTGTAGCATTTTTCAGCATTGCATTCCTTTCTATGGTTGGAGAATATCCCACTGTGTGTGTGTTCTATAGTTTATCCATTCCTCCATTGATAGGCATTTGGTTTCTACCTTTCAGCCGCCAATAGTGCTGCTCTGAGCACAATGCACATGTACAAAAGCACCATTTCTAGGTAAAAGGAATCACATTTCCTTCATGGCAAGTGCTAACAGAGAATGATTATTTAGAAATTTGGGCAAACAGGTAAATTAGGTATTCTTAAGTGTATGTAAATAGACATATTTCTCTCATTAGTACAAATAAGAACAGATGGAAGCATCATTGTGTTTCTATATAATATGTGATTTAAAAATAAGATCTAAAGCAAATTGAATGCATGAGAAAGGTAAATGGTTTAGGTAAAAATTATTTATTTATGAAATGAAACCTCTTAAAAAGAGAGGAAGACGGACAACAGCTTAGTATGTAATGTGCTACATTCCTGTTCTTACCCATATATTTTTTGAAGCCTAACATAGTAATTTAGCTGCATTCCCATTAATATTAGTGGGAGTTTCAAACTGAAGTCCCCGCACATGACTTTGAAAATGTCTAGGTCAAAGTAAACTGTTAATGAAAAGCTGTTCTTCACTTTCAGTGAAGTAGTTTAGAAAGCGCCTCCCTGCTCCTCACAGAAGTGCCGTGGAAGGTCACTGATTAGAGGTCATCAGCTCTAAAGCAACAGCAAAAGAAAATGTATTGGAGAAGAAACGGAGTTTCTCCAAAGGGAAGAACACAAGAGTTCATGTCTCATGTTGTTTTGCAGTAGCAAAGGACACTGGACCCTTTCAGTGGACCCTTGAAGCCAGGTGCATGTGATCAGGGATAGAGACATGCTAAGGTGAATTTTAATTAGGACTAAATTGTGGTATTACTCTTTCATAGCCTGAACATCTGTTCCCTTCAGAAATGATGATTTATGCAGGCGATCAGAGCAGACAGCTTGCTATAGCTTATGTCACGGCTAGTGGGAAGCTGGAGAGGCTGGGGGTAGCATTTCAGAAAACCAGCATCTAAATGGAAGCTGGCCAGTGTGTATGACATAGGAAACAGGGAGAAGGGAAGCATGATGTGTCCATCTTTAAATTCCGATGCCAAATACTGATTTGAATTAAAAAAAAACAAACCCTATCTTCTAGACCATCTGTTGTTAACGAAGAAAGTGACTTGGACAATGCATGGGTTGATGCTTCCCACTGATGTCAAAAGACAGAAAACCAAGCCCGTACTTTCCAGAAGAATGAAGACACTCACTCAGAAGACCTCAGTACGAATTCTAGTCTTTAAGAATGGCCTGGGGCAGGATGGGCGTGAGATCACAGTGGGAAAGGAAACAATGAGAAAGGTAACTGTTCTGAAGTTGAATTATGAGTCAAATTTCAAAGTTTATGGCTTTTGACGCATATTGACTTTAAATAACCATGTCAAAAGTTAAACTGAAATATTAAGAGGGCTTTACATATTAACTGAAGTATTCGCCTGTTTAGAAGTGTGCTCATAGCATTGACAACATGAATTATCTTAACAAAACAATGACATTTACTTGGTCAACATAGTTGACCATTTTCCTAATAAAAAGTTGCATTTATGCTAGGAGGAAGTTTCTAGTTGGTTCAATATTCTATAAGATATTGAACTAGTCTAACATATCTTCAAATACCAAACTGCCTCTTTTCATTTATCATAAAACCTAAAAACACTGTGTATTCCTTGAAAGTATAAATAAACTCTGAAATAACTGGAATTATGTTTAAAATAGTTACATAAATTTAAGGAATAAATTTGGATAGACCTGGGAAAATTATGTAATAAGCACACTTAAAAACAATAGAGTTTGAAATACAACTTGTCATGTGAATGTGAACGTATGTCTTTTAGAAGTTTTTTGTTCTTTCTGGGTCATTTCTTTAAAGAGGTATTTATTTTCATTTATCTGTCTACCTATCTATCTATCTATCTATCTATCTATCTATCTATCTATCTATCTATCTATCTATCTATTCGTGGTGTGTGTGTGTGTGTGTGTGTGTGTGTGTGTGTGTGTGTGTGTAGGTGCCTGTGGAGGCTAGAGGTGTTGACTACTACTGGAACTAGAGTTACAGGCAGTTGTGAGCAACCTGATGAGGGAGTTGGGGACCAAACTCAGTGCTCTTTCCCAGCACTATTTGTTCTTAATCACTGAGCCATTCCTCCAGCCCCCCACATCATCTTGGTTATCAAGGAACTAATGAGAATTTGAAGATATATTTTATAGGTAGATTTTTATTAATCTTAATCATCTTAGTAATAAGAGTAACTATAATTCTTTAGTTATATATTAGAGACAGGGACACAAGCATCATGTTTAGGTTTGCATTCTGACTTTACTACCCAGTGATTATGAGACCTCCCTCAGATTACTGCACTTCATTGGGCCTCAGTTCTATCACCAGAAAAGGGGAATAACAGTATTACTCCCTTCACAGAGTTGCTACAAAGAATCACTCTCATGTAATGCTTAGAGTATGATGCCTGGCATCAGAAAGGTCCCAATAAATGTTTCTTATTTTTCATCTTTAGGATTCATAAATACACATCTAATAGAAATTATTTTTCTTATTAGTAGAAAACCTCACTATGAACTCAACAGATATCCATCTTTGGTATGCATACTTTCATTGTATGGAACTGTTTTAATTTGGATATTGCTCAAAATGAATGAATGGTTGGCTACTTATTTTATGGTTGTTTTATAACCACAGTCACTGAAGAGCAGTGTGCCTGCTAGTTTTATGTCCACTTGTCAAAAGCTAGAGTCATTGGAGAGCAGGGTGAAAAAGATATGGCTGTTGGCTAGTCTGTGGGGAAATTTCTCAATTAGTCATTGATACGAGAGAGCCCAGATCATTGTGAGTGTGATCACCCCTGGGCTGGTAGTCTTGGGTTCTATAAAAAAAGTGAGCTAAGCAAGCCATGGCTAACAAACCCATAAGCAGCACTCCTCCATGGCCTCTGCATCTGTTCCTACCATGTTTGATCTCCTGTCCTGACTTCCTTTGGTGATGAACAGTGATATGGAAATGCAATCCAAATTTATTTCCTTTTCCCCCAAGTTGCTTTGGTAATGGTGTTCATCACAGCAATAGTAACACTAACTAGGATAAGCATCTACCAAGGATGTAGGAAGTCTTGCCTTTATTTCCTTTTACCTGCACGTTTAGATTATGAATAAAAGATGGCATATTAGTCAATAGATCAAATTATAAGGATTACTGTAACATCTTCCCCAGAGATTCTGAAAAATGAGGAAGGATATATATCTTTTAGATTATTAAAATATAGTCACTCTTGTAGATAGGTACTAGATTAGAGATCATCTTGAGTTTAGTTCAGTCTGTAATTCTATGTGGTAGTCATAAAAATGAGTTAATAATCATCTTACAGGGACATGTTCTTAGCTGAAAGTTTGTATATAAATAAAACTGTCACTTCTGTGTCTTGTCATCACTGAGCAAGTTATTTAAAATAGATGATAAAGAAATCGATTCTTTTTTCTTATAATTTGTGGAGTTTGAAGAAATTTTATAATTCATAAACCTCATGATAGAACATTACTCATATGTTTGTAATATATTTGCCTAAATATAAGTTGAAGAGTGAGGTGAAAACCAAAACTATGGGTAATGAAATGCTGGACTATGGGTAATGAAATGCTGGACTATGGGTAATGAAATGCTGGACTATGGGTAATGAAATGCTGGACTGCCTTGGGAGTAAGACCGCGTTGGAAAGCAACACTGATGCTAGCTTGTAATTTTTCAGTAAGATTTTCATTTTGAGAGCACTTTTGATAATCATAGGGTCATGCCCTACTTATAAATTAAATAAATGTGAACTAAGGAGCAGAAATAAAGAAAGGATGAAGAAAAATGACTGAGGTCAGGTAGTAAAATAAAGTGGTTAACTCAGAAAAGTCCTCTGAGAGCTCAGGAGTCAGCAAAGGAGGAGACTGCTTTAATAATAAGTGTGAAATCGGCAGAAAATCTATTCATTTTTAATGAAGTTAAGTAATTAAGAAATTTGAAATGAAGGCCAAGATAATAATATTATCTAGTAAACTCTGGAGTACCGGAATTATTACATATAGATTTGAATCTATAATTTGCTACTTTTAGAATTCCTAGGCATGGTTTAGTGAGCACATAATACCCATTATTATAGGATACTTCTTAAATGTGTGTATTCATGGGGTGATAAAGGTATTTAAAATCTGTAGTCATGAGATGTCAAGTTAATGGAAAATGAAAAGTTTCAGATTTTTAACTTTTTAAAACTGGTAGAAAAGTTTTATTCTTTCCCAATAGTCTCTTAGATTAATTGTCAAAGACATATTAAATTATGTGGATATTACACACAAGAACATCTCCTTTATGAAAAATGCTTTTTCCTCAGAGATTAATAATTATTTCTTATTTTCACTTCATGTTATATAAACTTTATTGATGTCATGAAATTATACTTTTGAAGAAAACGATGAAAAATTAATGAAGTGAATGAAACAATGCAGGAGATCCCTGCTCCCCTCACTCCAGTTTACAGTGGTTGTTCTGCGGCCTCTGTCTCGGGGTCTCTCATCACCTCCAACCTGGAGTGGCGGTCTTTTTCTGTGTACATTCCTCTTTCCTGGTTTCTAGATCTTGAGAGAGAATTTTCCCCCATAAATTTCTAGTTATTCCGTCAGAGTAGGTCTTTTTTCAGTGTATAAAGTGACATCTTTATCTCTTGAGCACTTTGTTGGATTATCCCTTTGGCGATACCCTTTTTCTTTACTCTTACTGTTCTGATTTTGTAGTTTCTACTTTCTAAATGTAAGTCATATGAAATAAACAGAGTTTTCCTGTCTGGGAGGTTTAGTTTGATGATTTTTATTAATTTAGTTTTTACTTGACAATTTCATACATGTGCATAATATATACTGACCACTCCCTCCCTTCACTCCCTCTCTCCTTTCTGCTACCTCTGTCTACCCGCCCCGTATCTATACTCTCATGTTTGTTTGGTGTGTGACCCACTGGATTTATGCAGTATCTCCTGAGTGAGTACACAACTAGAAATAAGTACCATCAGCAGTCAACAGTTCAGCAGAGAGGATTGTCCCTATAAGCTCCTCCCCTTTCTATGACTAATTATTGACAGTGAACTACTGAGTTTGTGATTGTAGTGTTATATGGACTTCAGAGGACAGTGTTTCTTAGTCTTCACCCTCTCTTCAGGTTCTGACATGTTTCCTACTCCATTTTCTGCTGTGTTCCCCAAGTCTTAGAGAGTATGGTGTAAATGTTTATTTAGGACTGAACACTAAACCACTGTTTATTCTCAGCATCTTGGGCAGCTATGACTCTGCATTCTTGATGTTCACTGTAAAGAGGGGCTTCTCTGATGAAGGCTGAGGGTAGCTTTTGTAAATGTGTATGAACGTACACAGTGAGAAGACAGTTTAATGCTATGTTAATTTAGTCTCCCTACTTGAGCCTATGACCTCACTAGGAATGGGCTGGACTGGTCTTGTAGTATCAGGTATGAATTCCTTCTCATGGTGTGGACCTCAAATCCAGTTGGAGAGCAGGTGGTTATCCCTATAACAATCATGCCATTTTTTCACAAATGGGCACATCTTAACTACACGCTGGCACAATAGATTCACATCTAGATAAGAACAATGAAGGCCTTTTCTCCTCCAACAACCTGCCTAGCATTCTGGGACTTCAAAAGCTAGATAGTAGAAAGGTTTCCATTTCTTTTCCAGATTGCTTCCTCTGTGTCTCACAACTGAGATGTGAGACATCTTCAGCAATGTGGTCATATTCTCTACTTCTAGTGGACAACTTAGAGAACTGACAGGGGCCTGAATTGTTTTGGGAAGCTCCGAGGCTTCCCTGAGAAATGCTGTAGAGGAGTCCACACCTGAGACTGGAAACTTCATTTAGGTGCCACTGCTTCTACGGATGGCATTAGCTACCATGCAGGATGCCTTCCTTCAGTCTCTCTTTTATGTTTTTTATTTTGGTTCAAAGATAGTAGATTTCCAGATGGCTTTTTCAAACTCCCTTCAGTTTGGTTAACCCCCCCAACCTGAATCCATATCTCCCGAATCCTCTCTCCCTTACAGATTTACTCTCTCCCACCACAGTATGCCTGTCTTTATCTTCCTCTTACCTATATTCTACTGTTCCCATTTCCTTAAGGTGTCTCCCCCCCCCCCTGGTTGTGTGTGTGTGTGTGTGTGTGTGTGTGTGTGTGTGTGTATGTGTGTGTGTGAATGCCATGGTATACATGTGGAGTTAAAATATCAACTTCAGTTGTTGGTTTTCACCATCCACCACGTTTGACACAATTCTCGCTTGCCACTGTGCCCTCCTGGCTAGATGTCCCTTGAGTTTCCAGGGATTCTCATCAGAGTACTGGTATTACAGGTGCACACTGCCACCTCTGGCTTTATGTAGGTTCTAGGAATCCTAACTCAGGTCCATCCTCTTGCAGTAAGCATTAATGTTTTATGTTAGCTTATGACTTTCATTAAATATGAGTTAATCCTCCATCAGTAATTCAGAATGAAGAACTCAAAAATGGATTAAATTTCTAGTGGACACAAGTATGTCTTTGTAAGGAATGGGCCTCCTTGAAGATTTTACAGGATCTTAAGGTATGGGTTTTCTGGACTTGAATTTTTCTTCAGGATAAGGTATTTAGATGTCATTGTCTGTAGACCTCTGTCTCTGTCAGCAGACAGAACCTGCCAATTTCAGCAGGCCAGCCAGTAATCAAGTGGAGGAGATTATGTGTAGTGTAAGTACCTGCATTTACTTCCCTTGTTTCATAGACTAGCTTCACTCTCAGGTCTCCCTGGGGGTATCTGGTTCCCAGGTTTTCTGAATTACTCATCAGAGAAAGATGCAATGTTTTTCGTGATGAAAAAGGCTAGCTTCTGGAAGGTTTGGTGTAAGGGGAGGGAAGGTAGTTGAGGATGTAGTTGTTTTCATGGAATCCATCTGATTTAACCAAAGTTTTGCAAGTACCTGATTTGTCAAAATTCTGAGTCAGAAGTTCTGCGATACAAATCCAATTCAGTTTTGTGGCTCATTTCAATTTTTCTGCTGAATTATTTACTACTAAGTTATCCTCATTTTTTTTTTAAGGAAAAGAGGCTAAGTGTTGATCTTTTATTTGATATTTGCAATGGATTTTTAAATAAAAGTCATTTCAATAATCTCTTTTTATTACACTTGACGTTTTTTGGAGAGTCTCTTGGTATTGCATATTCTAATGTGAAGAAAACATAACATCATATTAATTAAATAGGAAGAGAATACTTCCTTCTGCCACACTTCCTACAAGCGGTGTTCTCATTTATGATATACAGAACATCTGCAACAGACTTCTCTGGTTTCCTGTATAGGATTCATTCCACTCTGAGCCTGTTGAGTTGAGAATGTCTTTGCTGTGGAGCTGGGAAATCTAAATATTTACAAATATTCAAATGAGTCCCAGTACCACTAAGACTTAACAACTCTCTTTCCATTGGTTTTCAATATTTTTGCTCTTAATTAGTGCATAAAGCAGTAAATATTTATGGGTAGCATGAGATTGTTATTTTGATATGTTATATAATAATCATATCTGTGCAACATTGTTTCCTCAAACAATGTTCTTTGTGTGAAAACATGGAATTTTCATAGTGTTATTTCTTGGTTTTTCTATGCTTCTTATATTGCTGATTGTTGGAGAAGAAAAAACTAATTAACTCCATAGGAGGTAAGACTTCAAGTTGCTAGATTATGATAAACTCATACTTCAGAAATCAGGAATTGAAAGCACCTGCAAGTTTGCAGCAAAAGTCATCTATGTATAGGAAATATGCTTTAGAAAATATAAATATGGTCTTGTATTCATATGCAAACATTTCATTAATTACTCTTTCATGTTATCACTGAATGTTCATGTAAGTATTCAAGCAACTACTTATTATATGTCTTGATATAAGTCATAGGATTTATGAGATGTCTTTAAACCACAGGGAAATCCTGACTTCTGTTGTTTTCCACATTCATTAATTTGAAAACAATTCAATAAGCTTAAACAAATAAAACCTTAAGGAAAAAATTTAAACTTAAGAAAGGCCTAATTCAATTAAAACTATAATACTGTGAGTGCATAATGTTCATACATATAAACCAGTGACTGTACAAGCATAGAGTTTCCAATAATATTGGTAAAATAATTTATAAAACATTTAGAGAGATTAAAAAAGAAGCACCTGGAGTAACAAAGTTTGATTAAGGATGCTGAACATGGGTTCCGACAGGGGAGGTCATGCATAATTAGTGTGCTGGAAGTTCTCTCAGAGCTTTTTATGAGATTTGAGGGAAATTTTATTGATACTAGTTATTACTATTTTAAGATCTATGATTTTTCACCTTATAGGTTAAAATCTGATTTTAAAATATGATGGCATATTTTTAAATATAGAATTTGATAACATTTTATTCACAAGAGGCTGTAAGTAGCCAATTGTCTTTTCTTATTTAATGTGAAATTTGAGAATTATATAATAAGAATTTTTATAATGTTTTAAGTAATTATGATTGGATTTTTTTCTTGTGGAGTTCAGACTATATATGAAATAAAAGCAAATAAATTTCATTCTAAATATTAATTTAGTTTATAGGTTGTAGTTAAGGATAATCATTAATATTAATTATGGACAGTACAAACAAACAATACATTGAATCTGAACAGATAAAATTTATTTTTTTTGCTTTTCTTGTAGTTTTATTTTATGTGCATTTTACATGTGTAATACATTTTTTCTGTTGTTTTTCAAGACAGGGTTTCTCTGTGTAGCTTTGTGCCTTTCCTGGAACTCACTTGGTAGCTCAGGCTGGCCTCAAACTCACAGAGATCCGCCTGACTCTGCCTCCCGAGTGCTGGGATTAAAGGCACGTGCCACCACTGCCCAGCATGTAATACATTTTTATGCCTAAGAACATTAGTATAAATATGATGATTAGCCTCATATGTACCCAATCACTAAAGTTTCTTGAGGACTTTTACCTGGTTTCTAGATAACAAAGTCCCAGAATTGTATGAAGTCACCTAGTCATACACCTCGAAACACTGAGACTTAACTATTTAACTGCTATCCACAGTTGGAACAGTTGGAACTGGAAATTATTCTCTAGTGTCAGAGCAAGGGAGCCACTGACCCCTCACAGCCTGCCTCTGCTGTTGAAAACCAGAGAGCATCTGTTGCAAGATGGTCCTGAGGATTTTGACTTAAGATCACCATTATTAAAGCAGAACTTACAAATATTTTTCTCCTGGTAACTTAAGGAAAATAAGAAACTACTTTGATTTTCCACAAGACAGTTTTTTAGGTCAGTTTTTGAAAAAAAAATCATATTGGGCTCACAACTTTATTTATTTTTAAAAGTAAGTTTTTGTTGTAATGTCAAACTAGTATAGATATACTTCTTCCTATGTTCTGATCTCAAATGTGCCCTCATTTAAAAATGGTGTAATGTAAGCATTGAAAACAAAACCAGCAGACATTTTTTTTTCAGTTAAATGACAAAGCTAGTGTCAGAGAAGTCATCACCTTCTAAACCACTGAAAAGGGGGACAAAGTAGTAATTATTTTAGATATTAGGAAATAGTAAGCAGTAGATGTAATTCCCGAGAGAAAGGGGGAAATAAAAGTGAGTCTTACACTTTACCCCACCAACGATCTGCAATAGTTTACAGATCAGCCTAGAGAGGGAGAATCCAAGGAAAGTGCAGAGGTGCTTGTGAGCTGAAAGCAGACATGGAAAGCTTTGAGAGGCTGAAGTGGCTGGAAGTGTACAGAGCAGGGTTGCCGGGAAAGAATTAGTTATTTGGAGAATAGTTGATAAAATGGACATTGGGGTCTCCTTTTACATGGGGCTATTAGGCTGCTTACCTACAGTCTGAACTCCACAGTTACCAGAGAGAGAACAGCTAATGGGATAAAAAAGGAAACACTGTGGGCATACATGCAGGGTAAGGAGACATTAGCTCTCTGACATCTGGAGAGGAGAGATCTTATTGAACTTTTAGGGCATTCATAAAGCTCCTAAAACAGGTAGACTGTATCCAAGAGAAATGTAAATCAATAGAAGTTGACAGCAAAAAAGAATTAACAGAAGACTATTCAAAACCTATTATAAATTTGATTAATGAATTAAAGAAAAATATGAATATTATGTGAAAAGCAATGGAAGCTAAAAACAGAGCTAATGAAAAGGCTCTGGGGACATAACAGAAGAGGGGGTTGGAAGAATGTAAGAGCTGGAAGATGGGAAGGAGACCCATGTGCTCGTAGCGACAGTGCCTGCTTGCACAAGTCCTGCACAAGACTGGCTTCATCAACAGTCCATCTGGGTTGAGGGAGGGACTCTTGAGGCCCCACCCCTCCCAGAGGAGCTATAGACAGTTAAAGTTTACAGAGAGAGAGAGAGAGAGAGAGAGAGAGAGAGAGAGAGAGAGAGAGAGAGAGAGAGAATCATATTCCTCAGTGGTGTAGCCACTGGTGTTTAGCTGCTCAAGAACATAAACTTCCCAGACAAAGCATTTTGAGACAAAACCCTCCAAAAATATTAGTGAGCTTGTTTTGTGTTGGCAATCTACTGCTGGGCTTGGGGCCTTGCCTTAAGAGTAATTTATATACCCAATGAGACTCCATTGGAGAAAACCAATTTTTCCTTTGCAAACAGTTATCAATTGGAGATAGCTTCTGGGCTAGAGATATGGGCTTGTGCCAACTCACTCTCTCTCTCTCTCTCTCTCTCTCTCTCTCTCTCTCTCTCTCTCTC
>CABHPP010122074.1:48553-61708 GCA_902168425.1 Peromyscus attwateri | reverse complement strand
GTTTTTAAAGGAAAAAACCACAAGGCTACATGAGTTAGGGGTGCTAGTACGGGTACAATTCTGATTGGCTCAAGTATTAGGGGCTTTTCAGAATTTCTGTGTTATCTTACTTTGTAGTTTTGACTGGTTGTTTGTCAAACTTTATAGACTATCTCCGGCATTGGGGCATTCTGTGGTTAATCAATTGCTACCAGATAGCTCTTCAAACATCCTGACTTTGTACTTTTGACCATCTCCGGCACTGGGGCATTCTATGGTTAATTAGTTGCTACCAGGTGGCTCTTCAAACATCCTGACTTTGTCCTGGGACCTATGTCAGCAGCTGTAAGAATTTTGAAACTCAGGCCTGTTTCAAGCTGGGGTGAGGGGCTTGCTTGAAATGGGGGTGCTTTGGTTCTTCAATAGTAATAAAAATAGTATGGTATTGGCATAAAAACAGACATATTCATTGATCAATGGAATTGAATTGAGACCTAGACATAAATCCACACATTTATGGACACCTGATTTTTGACAAAGAAGCCACAAATACATACTAGAGAAAAGATAGCATCTTCAACAAATGATACTGGTCAAACTGGATGGCTACATGTTACAAGATTGAAATAGATCTATATTTATCTCCCTGCAGAAAACTCCAAATGGATCAAAGACCTCAACATGAGACCAGATAACCCTGAATCTGATAGTAGAGAAAGTGGGAATACACTTGAACTCATTGTCACAGGAAAGGACTTTCTGAACAAGAAAATGATAACACAGACAGCAAGACCAAAATTAATAAGTGGAACCTTATCATTTGAAAAGCTTCTGTATAGCAAAGGACACCATTATTCAGACAAAGTAGCAGCCTACCAACTACACATTCAATAGAGTGCTAATATTCAAAACATGTAAAGAACTTAAAAATTGCCGGGCGGTGGTGGCGCACGCCTTTAATCCCAGCACTCGGGAGGCAGAGGTAGGTGAATCTCTGTGAGTTCGAGGCCAGCCTGGGCTACCAAGTGAGCTCCAGGAAAGGCGCAAAGCTACACAGAGAAACCCTGTCTCGAAAAACCAAAAAAAAAAAAAAAAAAAAAAACTTAAAAATCTGGATATTGAGAAAAATAACCCAATTTTTAAAATGAGGTACAGATCTAAACAGAGAATTCTCACAAGAAGAAATGCAAATGTCTGAGAAACACTTTAAGAAGTGTTCAACATCTTTAGCTATCAGGAAAATGCAGATCAAAACTACTTTGAGATTTCATCTTAGATCAAACAGAATGGTCAAGATCAATGAAACAAATAATAGCACATGTTCACAGGGACAAGAGGAAAGGAGAACACTTATTCATTTCTGATGGGAGTACATATTTGTACAGCCACTATGGAAATCAGCATGGTAGTTCCTCAGGAAGATGGGAACTGATCTACTCAAGATCCAGCTATACCACTCTTGGGCATAGACCCAAAGGACACTCCATCCTACTACAGAGACACTTGCTCAACCGTGTTCATTGTAGCTTTATTCATAATAGCCAGAAATTGCAAATAGCCTAGGTATCTGTCAACTGATGAAAGGATACAGAAAATGTGGTACATTTACACAATAGAATATCACTCAGCTGTTTAGTTTTTATCTGAATGGCCTGTCTATTGATGAGAGTATTTATTGTGCAGAAGTCCCCACTATTACCGTGTTAGGTCAACAAGTGATTTTTGCTGTAGAAGTGTGTAGGAGGCAGGGAGGTCCTTGTGCTCACAGATAAGCACTAGGGCAAACAGAAGTGTTAGACACACAGGGCTGTCTCTTCAAAATGAGGAATGCATAACCTGTCAACTGCCCAGAAGTCTGGGAGCTGATATGGTTAATAGCCTGGTGACTTTTGCAGTGTTTCTGTGGCTGAGAACACACTTGATCCTCCTCAGGCTCTTACTGTGGAAAGTGCCACATGTAATCAATCTATGGAATCCATCTTTATGGAAGATGTCACATGTACTTTACAAAGAATTTCGCTGTAGTCATGCTTAAGCTTTATTGTTCACACAGGATTGAGTTAATTATCACCAGAAAATTTTTCATCAAATTGTGCTGTGCTTACTTTTACATATGCCTAAAATAAACTACCTGCGTTCAGACTCTCTAAATTTAAACCAACACTGACTACTTAGTTGTACTGAACCAAATTATGTTCTTGTCTTCCATGGATAGTTACTCTGCTAGCCATGGTGGTCTCAGAATGCCCTGCTGAAGTACTTCTTTTAGCCGGGCATAGTGGTGCACTTCTTTAATCCCAACACTCAAGAGGCAGGAGCAAGAGGATCTCGTTGAGTTCGAGGCCAGCCTGGTCAACTTAGTGAGTACCAGGACAGCCAGGACTGTCTTTTTTTTTTCTTTAAGTGTTTCTTATGAACTTGGGTGTGTTTGTATTTGATGCATAACTGTTTCCAATTGCAATGTCCTTTTAGTGGATTTTCCTTTAACATTTATATACTGTGCTCCCTATCTCTTCTACTTAGTTTTGTTTTAAAGTCTATGTTGTCAGAGATTAACAGGGCTACACAGGTTTTCTTCTTGGATTAATTTGTTGTCTTCAACACCTGAGATTCTCACTTCCATGTCTTGTAATCTGTTAGTGAGGCTCTCCTCAACTCTTAATTACCTAAGCATGTCTTAATTGTTCCTTCATTTCTTTTTGTGGTGGGCTAGCATTGTTTGTTGTTGTTGTTGTTATTGTTGTTGTTGTTGTTGTTGTTGTTTTGTGGGGCTAAGGATTGAACCTGGGACTTCATGCATGCTAGGCATATGTTCTACTACTAAGCTATGTCACCAGCCTCCTTTTCCCCTGTTAGGATGAACTGTTATGCCACATACAGAATTCTTGGATGATACTTCTTTTTCTTTTAGCACTTTATCTGTGTGTGTGCGCACGCGCGTGCGTGTGCGTGTGCGTGTGCGTGTGCGTGTGCGTGTGTGTGTGTGTGTGTGTATGTGTGTTTCTGGTGCTGGGAATCAAGCTAGAAGACTTGTGTGTGCTAAGCAATTAATCTGAGATACAAAGCCAGTCATCTTTCAGCACTTCACTTATTGAGAGACAGTCTCCTGTAGTCAAGGACCATCTTGAATTCCTGATCTTCTTGCCTCCACCTCTGATGTGCGGTGATTACAGCCATCACTATTATGTCCAGCCCTGTCCTATATTCTTTCTGCCTTTATCTCCTTGCCTTCTGGAATTTTCCTTTTGCATGTACTGCATGTTTAATTAGATCCCACAGGTTTCTTAGGTTTTCTTCATTTTTGCTGCTTTTCTGATTGGATTTGTGTGTGCCTGTGTGGTGCTGAGGATCAAACCCCGGGCCTCTCACACACGCTATACAAGCACGCTACCACTAAGCTAAGCTACATTTCTAGCCTAGACGAGATCATTTCAAGTTATTTATATGCATCTTTGCTATTTCATTCTTCTGCCTGCCAAATATACTTTTTTTTTTTATTTTTGAGAGAAGGCCTCCTTATATGGTTGAGATAATCCTGATTAGATTTTTCCTGCTGGAATCATGAACATGTGCTACTGTATCTCCCAATATGCTTTGGACAGACTCTAGTATGTTTTATATTCCTGTATTTTTCAGCTCCAGAAATTTTGTTGCTGCTGCTATTTTGATAAAGGGTTCTTATGCAGCTGATGTTGCCCTTGAACTCACCGTGTAGCCAAGATTGGCTCTGAACTCCTGATGCATGCAGGGAAAACATTCATAAATAAAAATAAAAACATAAAGTAAAATATGTAAGTCTAATCTCAAAAACAGTATTTATTTGTTTATTTTATATGTATGCATGTGTGCCTGTCTATAAGTATGTTCACTACAGGCATGCTTATGGAAGACAGCAGAGGGTATTAGGTGCCCTGGAACTGGAGTTATAAGCAATTGTAAGTCCCCTCATATGGGTGCTGGGAACTGAACCTGGGTCTTTGGGAAGAGCAGGAAGTGAGCTTAACCACAGAGCCATCTCATTCAGTCCTTATTTTATTATACTTATTTCTGTGTATGTGTGCATATATTTGTTTGTGTGTGTGTATATGAGCAGAGGAGTGGAGAATTATCAGAGGCCAAAAGATATCAGATCCCCCTGGAGCTGGAGTTTCAGGCAGTTGTGAGGTCCTCTGAAAGAACAGCAAATGCTTTTAACACTGAACCATCTCTCCAGACCCTTGCTTTTGTTTTTGAGAAAGTCATACTGTAGGCAAGGTTGGCCTAAAACTCACTATGCAGCCCAGGCTGTCCTCAAACTCACAGAGATCCGCCTGCCTCTGCCTCCTGAGTGCTGGGATTAAAGGCATGCGCCACTATGCCCAGCTTGACATGTTTTCTATATTACCTTTTTTAAAAAAAAGATTTACTTATTAATTTATTATGTATACAATGTTCTGCCTGCATGTATGCCTGCACGCCAGAAGACGGCACTAGATCTCCTTATAGATGGTTGTGAGCCATCATGTGGTTGCTGGGAATTGAACTCAGGACCTCTGGAAGAGCAGCCACTGCTCTTAACTCTGAGCCATCTCTCCAGCCCCTCTATATAACTTTTTGAGACAAGATCTCACTAAAATCTTAGTCCTTTTGCCCCTGCCTCCCAAATGCTGAGATTACAGGCCTGTACCATGCCAAACTACTGAAGACATTTCTGTTGGTTTCCGTTTGTTTGAAACAGGATCTCCTGTAGTTCAGGCTGGCCTCAGACTCACTATGTAATTAAGGATAGTCTTTACTCACTCACTATTCAGGCTGGCCTCAAACTCTGGATCCTCCTGCCTCAGCTTCTTGAGTCCTAGTATTACAGGCCTACACCACCACTCTCAGCTTTCCTAAATATAATTTAAATAATTGATTTCAAGTATTTTGGGGGGGCCAATGAGATGGCTCAGTATATCAAGCCTGACAGCCTGGGGCTATTCCTGGACTCACATGGTACAATGAGAAAGCCAACTCCTTCGAGTCCTCTGGCTTCCATGCTTGTGCATATGTGTGCCCCTGTAAATACACATACACATCCATGTAC
Source organism: Peromyscus attwateri (assembly GCA_902168425.1). Taxonomy (NCBI): domain Eukaryota; kingdom Metazoa; phylum Chordata; class Mammalia; order Rodentia; family Cricetidae; genus Peromyscus; species Peromyscus attwateri. The sequence continues at coordinate 56,664 of CABHPP010122074.1, read as the reverse complement.
ACAAACAAATAAATGTAATATTTTTATAAGTTCCTGCCTTAGCGTCCTCAATACTGGAATTATTTGCATATACCACCCACCATGTCTTGATTTTTTAAAATGTTTTTTCAGTACTAGCTATTGAACTCAGGGCCTTACTCATATTTGGTCAAGTGTTAATCAATTGAACTATATCCCCGGGCCACTTTTTGCTTTTTATTTATTTATTTGTTTGTTTGTTTGTTTGTTTATTTATTTATTTATTTATTGTTTTTTTGAGACAGGGTTTCTCTGTGTAGCTTTGTGCCTTTCCTGGAACTCACTTGGTAGCCCAGGCTGGTCTTGAACTCACAGAGATCCACCTGGTTCTGCATCCTAGTGCTAGGATTAAAGGCATGTGCCACCACCACTGCCCGGCTTTGCTTTTTATTTTGAAGCAGGGTCTCTCTAAGCTGTTCAGGCTGGATTTGAACTTTAAGTACTTTTGTCTCAGCCTTCTAGGTAGCTGGACACCAGGTCTGGATCTTGATTTACTTCCATCTGATATACAAAACATTAAAATTGCATATGTTAACGAGTACCATGTTATGTTTTGATATACGAAAGCATTGCACATTCCACATTCAGTCAAGCAGAGCCCTGGCTAGCATGGAACTATGTAGACCATACTGGTCTGAAACCCACAGAGACATATACCTGCCTATGTCTCTGGAGTACTGGGATTAAAGGCATGCACTACCTCACCCAATCAATCCCTTTTTTAAAAAGTATTTATTAGTTTCTTGTGTGTGCATGTGTGTGTATGATTGGGGAAGGGTGCACATGTGCCGCAGCAGCACAAATGTGTTGGTCAGAAGACAACTTTGTGACATCAGTTTTTTCCTTCCATTTTTACATGCATTCCAGGAATCAAATTGAGGTCGCCAGCCTTACATATAAAGCTCTTTTACTGACCGAGTCATCTCACTGACTCCAGAACAGAACTTCTTTGATTGATTGGCCTTTCCCCAAGCATACATCATCATTACTTTCCCCAGCCTCTGGAAACTCGTTCTATGTTCATTTGCTGTGAGATTAACTTTTGTTGAACCCATGTGTGTGTGATGTCATGGAGAACTTGTCTTTTTGTGCCTGGTTTCTTTTATTTAGCATAAGGATTCCCAGTTCCGTCCACAGTCTTGCATGAGACAGAATTTCATTCTTTTTTGTGGCTAATTAAATATTCGTTGTGGGGGTTGGGGAGATGGCTCAAGCATGGGGACCAGAGTTTGAATCCCTAGCACCCACATAAGAGCCAGGTGGGCATGACACCCAACCTGACTGTGCAAGTATCTCTGTGGTTTGCTGACTTAAATTCCTTTGGATATGTACCCGGGAATGGTAGCCTGGATTATATGGTAGTTACATTTTAGGGTTTCTTTTTTTAGGGAACTCCTTCCAGCATTTGTTGTAACTTGTTTTCTTCACAACAGCCTAGAAAGTTGAAGGCAGAATCCACACAATGTGATTCAACACAATGTAATAAAAACCATGTACAGCTGGTGGGGGTGGCGCACACCTTTAATCCCAGCACTCGGGAGGCAGAGGCAGGCGGATCTCTGTGAGTTCGAGGCCAGCCTGGGCTACCAAGTGAGCTCCAGGAAAGGCGCAAAGCTACACAGAGAAACCCTGTCTTGAAAAACCAAAACCAAAACCAAAACAAAATGCATGTATAGTTGGCATGTAGTCCCAGTACTGGGAGGAGAGAGATATAAATCATGCTAGCCAGTCAGACTAGCTGTGACAGTGAGTCCCATGTTCAGTGAGAGACTATCTCAGAATAATAAGTGGAGAGTGACAGAGGAAGATGTACTAATGTCAACTCCTGGGTTCTCTACATGCTCATTCAAAATCAAGCATACCTACGCATGCCTATGAACACACACACACACACACACACACACACACACACACACACACACTCACATATACACCAGAGGGAGGGAGAAGAAGAAAGTCTTTTTGTTTGTTTGTTTGTTTGTTTGTTTGTTTGAGACAGTGTTTTTCTATGCAGTTTTGGTGCCTGTCCTGGATCTCGCTCTGTAGACCAGGCTGGCCTCGAACTCACAAATCTGCCTGCCTCTGCCTCCCAAGTGCTGGGATTAAAGGTGTGTACCACCACTGCCCAGCAAGAAGAGAGTCTTGAAAGAGGGGTTAGGCTCCATAAGCCTGTCCCTGGTCCAAATGCCTTATCCAAAGTTACCAGTTATGGTCAGGCACAGCAATATTCTATCTGGCCCTGGACCAGACTTGTAGGCAGTCATTCCAGGAGGTACACTGATCTATCTCTGCGTCATATGGGGACTAGTCTGTAGGCTGCATCTGTGACGTCGGGCCTATGTACTAGGCCTTCTGTTTCTTCTAGCCATTGGGTCTTACCATCCTTTCTCTCCATTGTTGACAAACTTTTCCTGGAGAGACTTAACACACATGTCTACTCACCCCAGATAGGGAACCCCGGAAACACTGAAGGACAGATGGCATTAAAGTCCAACTTGGTGAACCAATGAGTTTTATTGGGGCACTTACAGAAGTATGGGCGAGAGATTACTTACAGGAACAGAGAAACCCACCTAATCTTGGGTGATAACTCACAAAAACTGGGAACCTGGAGCACACTGCAGGCTGCTCAACAGGTTGGAGAATGTCCTTTCCAGATGGCTCAGTTGGTCTAAACCTCTTCCAGGGAGCTTGGCTGCTCTCTGCCTTTTTTTCAAGCCACTTGGCGCCTCTCTGCTTCTTTCAGGCTCCTTGGCTGGTCTCAGAGTCTTCCTTGCTGCTTGGCTTGTTTGGTCTGGGCTTCTTTTCAAGCTGTTTGGCTGGTCTCGGCTTCTTTCAAGCAGCTTGGCTTGTCTGAGAGTGACTCTCGGCACTCTTTATTATTTACTCTTGGGTATAGTTTCAGGGACTTCCTGAAGCCATTTTGAGTTGTTCGGGTCCTGTTCCAAGGAGCTTCTCTGAAGGATACAATGTTTCTACCATAGAGGGGTCTAAGGAATCTGGTCAGTTTCAGGGACTTCCTGAAGCCATTTTGAGTTGTTTGCATCCTTTTTTAAGAAGCTTCTCTGGGGGGGGGGGGTGTTGGAGAGATGGCGCAGAGGTTAAGAGCACTGACTGCTCTTCCAGAGGTCCTGAGTTCAATTCCCAGCAACCACATGGTGGCTCACAACCATCTGTAATGAGATCTGGCGCCCTCTTCTGGTCATACATGCTGTATACAAAATAAATAAATAAATCTTTAAAAAAAAAAGGTGCATCTGTGGGTGTAGGGGTGCAGATCACCACTGCTTTAAAAAAAAAAAAAAGAAGCTTCTCTCGGGGTTGGGGATTTAGCTCAGTGGTAGAGCGCTTGCACAAGGTTCTGGGTTCTGTCCTCAGCTCCAAGAGGAAAAAAAAAATGAAGCTTCTCTGAAGGATACAATGTTTCTACCATGAGAGGAAACTTCTCTGAAGGATACAATGTTTCTACCATGAGAGGAAACTTCTCTGAAGGATACAATGTTTCTACCATGAGAGGAAACTGCTGCTACACAACACTCCACCTCCACCAGTTAAAGAATTAAACTTTAAGACAGGAAGACAGCTGTGCACAAAGTGAACATGCAGACTTCTCAGGTAGAGAAGCACCCTCCCACCCTAACCCCAGCACTGTTGTGCAGACTGCTGACTTTAAGGTGGTCTAGGTTTTTATCGGGTTTGTTCCCGTAATTTCCCCTTCTCTTTTGGTCCTAAGATGTGGTGTCAGTGTCTTTTTTGGTACAGGAATTGGGTTCCATATTTCTATACATGAGTGTAGAAGTAGCTGCTGCTGGGCAGTCACCATTGCTGTACTCCTGAACCCCCCCTCCTTTTTTTTTTAAGCGTTGTAGTAACTGAGAAAGAGAAGTAATAGGAGAGGAGACACTTAAGGCAGAGAAGGGAAAATGGAGACATATCTCCTTTCCCCCTTTTCCCTTTGTCCTGAGGGGCACACAGCCTGAATCCCACTTCTGGCTCCAAGGCAAAGTCTTGTGTTCACTTTTCTGCCTGCTCCTCAGGTGGCAGTCTTGTGACCACCTGTGCCAGTGGAGGTTGAGGAGGGATATGGTGGCTGCTCTCTGTTGCCTAGCCTGACACAATTCAGTTACCTGTGTTTGGGATCAGATGTTCCCAGGTTCTTTTTTTTTTTTTAAGATTTACTTATTTATTATGTATACAACATTCTGCCTCCATGTATCCTTGCACGCCAGAAGTGGGCACCAGATCTCATTATAGATGGCTGTGAGCCACCATGTGGGTGTCGGGAATTGAACTCAAGACCTCAGGAAGAGCAGTCAGTGCTCTTAACCTCTGAGCCATTGTGGGAGCCAGTTTTCAGGTTCCTTGTGGCTTTACCCAGAAGGTCCGCATAGAGAGGATGATTAGGACCACGGGCCTGAGTGCAGGTGTCTGAGATGGTCTGCACTTGGCTGTGCTGGGGGGAGGTCTTTTGCTCCACCCCTTGGTGGTTCTATAAATACCCTAGGGCAGAGCTAGTCAGGGCCTGTTGGAATAGGTTCCAGGCCCTCTCGAGGCTATTCTTTATTTTCTGTTTATCTCCACAATTTAAATCCTTCTATCTAATATTTCCTGCTACTCACACTCAAGAAAACTCTGGGGAACTGTGGGGTTGGTGGGTAAATGCCCCGCAGAATGGCACCATGAACAGGGACTAAAAAAAGAAAAAAGAAAAAAGGAAAAAAGGGGGGGGGGACTAAAGACAAAGGAAAATAGTTTTATTAAAGAGTTTTTGGTGAAAGTACTGAGCCAGGTCCTGCCAGTGGAAAAAGAAAGGGACATGTCTGGTGTTGTAATGGAATATGAAATATTAATATTAAGGGGCAGGGGTTTTTATCCTCGAGAGAAAAGGGGAAAAAAGGACTGGAAGGATGTCCAATGCTGCAGTGCAAAATTATCCTCTATCAAAAATTTCTATCTTCTATCTCTTTCTGAATTTCTCTCTGAAAAATAAGTATAAGGTATAGTGTAGTAATATAGTGTAGGAAAAACTTAGAAGTGTAAGATCATGTAGAAAAATTTAAGTAAGGCAACTAGACAGAAAAGACTTCAATTTTCTAACTTTGGGGGCTATGAACACAAACTGGGGGAAAAACTTTCCTTGAGCTTTACAGGTAATAAAAAAGCTCTTCTTTGAGGTTATCGGGCAGAAAAAGTTTCCTATGGAAGCTTTTGACCTGGGGACAGCTGAAATGCTAAATCCAAGTGGTAGGAGAAAGTGATTTCTCCCTGAGGCAAAAATGCGGGTGTAAGAAGCCAAAAAGTTTAAAGTTCAGAAGTTTTGGGGAAAGTTGGTCTTTCTCTCTTGGGGAAAAAAAATCTTTCTCTTAAACTAAAAATCTTTTCTTGGAAAATTTGGGGGGGGAATAATCTCTCTGAAAGGCCTTAATCTTTCTCAAACTAAAAGCTCTCTTAAAAAACTTAAAAACTGAAGCCTTTAGGTTTCTCTCTCAGAAGGACAAAAATTAGAGTCACCTGAAGATATTAGAATGGGAATCACCTGTGATTAGCTCTAAGGGAAAACAAACCTCTTAAGACAGCAAAACCTCTCTAAATTCGGTCTTTCTTTCAAGCCAGAAGAATCCTCCCTGCAATGCAGGAGGCAGGGATTGAGATCCTAAAAACCTCTTCTAAGCTCTGTCTCTTTTAGTTAGTAAAAAGCAGCGGGGTCAGAATACCCTGAGGAAACACTTGGGAGAGTGTGAGTAAAGAGCCACAAAGAGCCCAATAGGGCAGGAAACTGTTTACATGGGAAAAGCAAAAAAGCCAAGCTTTTCAGTTACAACTGAGCTTGAGGCATCAAGGGTTTTGTTTAGGAGTGAGGTCTATGAAAAGGTGTTCCTACTTGCCCTAAAGCAAAGATCCCCTGAAGCAATGCAAACTGTTAAGCATTGTATCCTAGGTTGTGACCAACAACTGAGAAGCAACTAGCCAGTGTCTCCGAGTTGGAGAGCATTTCTGGGATACTAGGGTTCCTGCAGTTGTAAACTTCCTGGAGTGCACAGCTGAGGCAGGAAGGTGCAGGACCCAGGGGAAAACTGCCAATGAACAAACAAGGCTAAAGCCAGTGGGAACCAGTTGTGCGCTTTCCTGCAAATCTCAGGTTGTTAGGTGGGACTATGCAGTGTCCCACAGCTGCAAAAAGAAATCTGAGAAAAGCTTTCCTATCAGAGAAAAGACCTTTCTGGGAAAGCAGTAAAGCCAAACTGCGTCTGCAGTTGGTCTGCCATGTCAAGAACGCTGTCTGGGGAAAGAGCCCAGCCAGAGCAGAACAGAAATATCCAGGAGTAAAGCTTTCTTTCTCTATCACATAAAGCATCTTTCTGCAAAAAGCTTTGTTTCAACTGACTCTGGTGAGATGAGGGAGTGTAGTCCTAAGGGGTGATTGCCTCTTTCCTTGAGCACCTGGACAAACGCAACCCCAACCCACTGGGTGACTGGGCCAGGTGAAAAGTAGGTAGGTACACCTGTCCTAATGCAAGCTTAGAGATGGCAAAAAACCTCCCTTGCTAAGCTTGATTTATGAACGCAAATCTCACAGACCCTGAAAACAGAAACGGACAAAAAGCCCCTACTTTCAATAATAGGAAAAGCCACCACTTTAGTGTCAGAAAATGTTTCTGAGGCAGAGGGGATAAACTGAGACCAATCTGGGAACTGTCTGAGAGAAAGACTCTCTGAAGAAACGGAGAAGGGACAGATTCCTCCCCAGAAAATGCATGACCTGAGAAAGCTGCTAGAGTTTGAGGCAGATTCCTGGCGGTGGGGAACGGACCCCTATCTCCAAAGGCAGCTAGCAGAGGAACAGAGCCACAGCCTTAGGTATCTGAAGCGCTGCATCTGGGGGGAAAGGAACAAGCAAAATGAGAATAGATGAGTGGGAGAAAATCTCTCTGAAGGAGCTATGGAAAAGCTCTGTTATAAATGTTTTTGTTTCTTACTGACTGGCTAAGGCAACACAAGCCCTGAGGAAAGTTGCTTTCAGGAAGGCCAGCCTCAATGCCGGCTAACGAGGCAGGTGCAGTTCTGATCTGGGGCCAGTGTCTGATGAAGGAGAGACACTTGTTAAAGCCAGCTGAGGAGAGAACAGAAATCTCCCAATGTCCCGTAATTGAAAACTTAAAACGTTTGGTCCAAATCTCACGTTGCAAAAGCAAAAACTTCTAAAGTAAGCCCAGTAAAAGAGAACCAGTTGACGCTCAGACCCGAAAAGAACTATGGGAAATGGAGTCCATAACCTAGCTCGTAACAGCGAACTGATATAAGAGAAATGCATTCTGGGAAAGGTAGTTTTCCACTAAAGATGGCGACCATGCCTGGAAGAACTTTTCAGCTCAAAAAGACATTCATAGTAAACTTAAAATATAGCTTTTAAAGAAAAAGGAAAATCGTCTAAGAGTTTGTTAAATGTCAGTTCCAATGAAAAACTGAAAGGATATGGAACTAGGAGCTTCGAGTTTTGGGACTCCGCTGGTAAAATGCCTTATTTACCCTAACAGCTGTGCAAAGTTTTTACGGTAGTTGGATGACAAAAAATTACCTTTAAGAGCAAACAAGCCACCTTAAAATCCTTAAGAAAGCAGTCCATAAACTGAACATTGTTTTTTTTTTTTTGTTTTGTTTTGTTTTTGTTTTTCGAGACAGGGTTTCTCTGTGTAGCTTTGCGCCTTTCCTGGAACTCACTTGGTAGCCCAGGCTGGCCTCGAACTCACAGAGATCCGCCTGGCTCTGCCTCCCGAGTGCTGGGATTAAAGGCGTGCGCCACCACCGCCCGGCTGAACATTGTTTTAGATATGAAGAAAATTATGGGAAAATAAAAAAGTTCTTTGCCTTTTGAACAAACAACCTGCAATGAATGATTCCTTTGAAAATCTAATAAGGAGACAAGGAAACAGACATTCTAAAAAGAAATGACTGCTTTATAGATGGGAAACAAACTTCAGAAAATCTATCTTAAAAAATAGTTGCTTGCCGGGCGGTGGTGGCGCACGTCTTTAATCCCAGCACTCGGGAGGCAGAGCCAGGCGGATCTCTGTGAGTTCGAGGCCAGCTTGGGC
>CABHPP010122074.1:0-48453 GCA_902168425.1 Peromyscus attwateri | reverse complement strand
AAAAAAAAAAAAAAAAAAACGATGCTAAATATTACAGCTGCTAACAACAATAACAACATCAGAATTAAAGCTAATGAAGTGAAAGGATGAAAATGCTTTCTCAGTAAGCTAATGAAGGATGTGTTTCATGAAAGAACATCTCTGTTGACTCCTTTGAATAGTAGCAGTTTTGGTGGAAATATTGGGCTAATAAAAATCTATCAGAAACATCAGCATTGTTAAAGAACTCAAGGCAAATACAGCTTTAAAAAATTAAGAAGGGGAAAAATTGTATCAGAGTTTGAGTATGAAAAGCAGCTAAATCAATTTTCCTGATTTTGAGGTTCCATCTTGCAGTCTGGGGATAGTAAGAGTATAAAGAGGCTTCCAGACTGCTGAGGAGTTTGAGACAATTGTAACTAAGTTTCAGCAATGTTTTCAGACCTGGTGAAAGCTGCAGGTCTGGAACCCCACTCCAATTTAGACAACTATCTTCTCCTGTTGGAAAATTGACTGTTATGGAATGACTAGCTAAGCAATTCAGAAACAGGTTCTTTTCTTTCCTTTTGGGTTTGCTGTAAACGGAGATAGCTCTTAATAGAGTTGTTATAAAACATCTGAAATGCATAGCAACAGAAGTCACTAAATCCCAGAGTTGAGAGAGCCATTAAAGAACTACACTCTTGTTTCAATCTATCAAGAACTTTTAGAATATCAAAGTTGACAATAAGCTCTTCCTGTCTAGTTAAGAGAATCTTTCTATTAGAGATAGTGATGGTAATTAAAAGAAGCAGAAAACTACTCTGTCTTGTTAGAAAATGTTAAATCTCTTCTAAGTGTTAAGAAGTCTTTAGATGTTTGCTAAGTTATATATATGCTAAGAAATAAAGATCTAAGTTAAAATAAGAAGTAAGACTATAACCTTGCAAGAAATATAAGTAAAAGATGCTAGATGTAAATCTAAGGTAGTCCTAAGTCATGTAGTTATAAGCTTATAAGAAGTAAAGTTGCTAGTTGTAAATGTAACTTAAAATAAGAATATAAGAAGTAAATAAGTAAAGATGCTAGTTGTAAAAGAATATAAGAAGTAAATAAGATGTTAGTTGTAAAAGATGAAAATAAGAAGTAAATAAGAAATATATCTGCTAAAGTAGTTCTATAGTTTCCTTAAGGAGTATAAATAAGTAGATGTTAATATGTTATATGTGAGTTTGTAAAAAAGTGTAAATGTTAAGTGTGAGTCTATGCTTAATGTATATGGTGAAAAAACCTGAAGATTTTGTGTCCTAGTAGACTTCAAAGCAGGCAGTCTGAGCAGTTTTCAAAATCTCCAGAAGCCGCTAAGAAGCTAAGAATGACGGACGCCAGAACCAGCACAACAAGGCATCCGCAGCTGAGATCCATGGAAAATCAACGCAACACAGAAAAACCTGAGCTAACAGCAAAAATCGGTGCAGTTTAAAATATTACTATAACTACAAAGGCCTCTGGCTTGAGAATGAAAGTTGCAGAGACTCTTGTTTGAACTAAAATTAACTGCAAAAAGTTTTGGTTGTAAAACGTCTCTTCATATTTGGAAGTGAAAGTCTGATACCAGAATTTACTTTTTTTTGAACTTTTTAAACTTAAAAAAATGAGATAGGCCGGGCGTTGGTGGCGCACGCCTTTAATCCCAGCACTCGGGAGGCAGAGCCAGGCGGATCTCTGTGAGTTCGAGGCCAGCCTGGGCTACCAAGTGAGCTCCAGGAAAAGCACAAAGCTACACAGAGAAACCCTGTCTCGAAAAACCAAAAAAAAAAAAATCAGTCTAAATGTAGCCATTATAAGACCATTAGTTATGCTCCTTGTGAGTTGCCTGTTTTTTCTTTATGGTTCTTAGTTGTTCTTTTGCAGAACTGCCTGATTAAGTCATGATGGGATCAAGAAAAATGGACCTTGGCGGTTCATGTTCCTGGAGTTGTATCCATGTCAGTGGATGCCCACACACTCCAGAAGAGAATTTGACATTGCTGCTGCTGTTATTGCTGTTATAGCAGAGGCGGCCACCACTGCTACTGTTTTTGGGATTACCATTTCATAATTGCTTACTACAGCTAGTGGAGACCCTGGCAGCAAAAGTAGCTACCACAGTTAATTAATCTTTCATTCTATTGGGCATGATAAATTTAATTAAATAGTTATATACATTTTGATTGGCTTTTAAAATTATAAATTTATAAACTCAAGTTCCATTTGCCTTTGGGATACCATCTTACAAGGACTCCAGTTTGCAGTAAGGATCGTTAAGGAAGGGAATGGCTCAGTTGCCTTTAGTCTACTGGCTATGGGTGGGTTAGGAATTCTGTTGGTCTTTTCTGTGTTGAACACACAGATTGCAAGCCCAGTGCCACTTTGAGATCTTTGGCAGCAGTTAACTCTGCAGCTCACACACGATTGAGCCTGTATGAAAATGAGTATTCAGAGATGGGTATTGCCTGGGGGCGTTCACCAACCTAAGACAGAGCGCCTGTGTGGCCTGGGCAGGTGTCTCCATGATGGGTAAGGTGACCTGCTGATGTCCCATGCAACCTAAGTCAGAAGCTCATTTATTAGTAAAAGGGGGACCTGTAGGGCACTGGCTTCGGTTTTGGGTAACTGTTGCCTTCCTTGCTGACCTTGACCTTGATATCCTCCCTATGCTAATTCCCTGCCAGGTTTCACCCTCCTGAATGCTTACGGGAAGTTCCTTGTCTATGTATCCTGCATAATGGGCATTAACAGCTTAGATGCAAGATTGTAAAACATTTGTAGCAAACTTCTGATCTCCAGGGTCCTCCCATTGTGCTATAAGCCTGTATTTAAGACCTCCTCCCTCCTTCAATAAATGGCATTCGGCATAAAAAAAAAGCCAACCCCCGGGCTGGAGAAGTGGCTCAGAGGTTAAGAGCACTGCTTGCTCTTCCAAAGGTCCTGAGTTCAGTTCCCAGCAACCACATGGTGGCTCACAACCATCTGTAATGAGATCTGGTGCCCTCTTCTGGCCTGCAGGGATACATGAAGACAGAACACTGAATACATAATAAATAATCTTTAAAAAAAAAAAAAAGAACTGGATAGCAAGGAGCCTGCCACAGCCAAACAGTTTATAAGTAATATAAGTCTCTGTGTGTTTACTTGGCTGTGGGCCCTGGTGGGACTGGAGAAAACTCCAGCTACACAGGGGCCTTAAAATAATCTGTCTCAGATAAGGCTTATCTCAGGTAAAAATTAAAAGCATGCTACAAATCTCTCTCTCTCTCTCTCTCTCTCTCTCTCTCTCTCTCTCTCTCTCTCTCTCTCTTATTAACACTAACCAATATAGCAGAGTACTAAACACTACAATATCATGGTCACCAGCCCAAGATTCAAGCTCCAGAATCAGCTTGAATCCACCTGGACAGGTTGGATCTGCTTCAGATAAGTATAACCCAAACTTTCCTGGTCCTGGGACCCCCTCCCTCACCCTGGGACCCCCCAAAGGAAAAAAATATAATTCTTTTTTTCTAAGTTTTTCTCTGTCTCACCAGCACCCTCTCAGACACAAGCAGCCAGAGTCTCAGAGGTATGTTTCTATGGTGATTCTAAATTATAATCCATATATTAATGGTCAGCTAGTGATTGACAAATTATTTTGAACACTTGGAGAAAGAGAGAGAGAGAAAGGGAGGAAGAAAAAGGAAAAGAGAGGGAGGAAGACAAGGAAGGAAGGAAGGAAGGAAGGAAGGAAGGAAGGAAGGAAGGAAGGAAGGAAGGGGGGAAGAGAAAAGATCTTTTCAAATTGGCTCTGTCATGGAGAACTCTTTCATCATTTTTCTATTTGCAGCCTTTTCTTGGCATTTGTTTCCTTCTTCCAGTAAGCATAAAGATTGGCTGGGAGTGAAAACTCAGGGATCTCTCCAGTCTTTCTAGAGCAGTTCTGGGTACATAAAGCCCTTGTTCCCCTTTGAAAATCTTTTCTCTGCCCCTCCTCCCAGGCTCTTCATGCATTTTGTATCTGGCCCAAGTGTGCTGTTTTGTTCTACACAACAGTGGCTTATAAATAGGCTTTATGTGGTATTTTCTTTTTGTTGTTTTTTCAAGACAGGGTTTCTCTGTGTAGCCCTTACTATCCTGGAACTCACTCTGTAGACCAGGCTGGCCTCAAACTCAAAGATCCACCTGCCTCTGCCTCCTGAGTGCTGGGATTAAAGGCGTTAGCTACCACCATCCAGCTTGGCTTGAACAGCTTTTATTTTTTTGGTTTTTGTTTGTTTGTTTGTGTTTTGAGACAGGGTTTCTCTGTGTAGCTTTGGAGCCTGTCCTGGAACTCACTCTGTAGCCCAGGCTGGCCTCGAACTCAGAGATCCACCTGCCTCTGCCTCCCGAGTGCTGGGATTAAAGATGTGCACCACCACCGCCCGGCTTGAACATCTTTTATTACACCCATTCCTAATATTGTCTTTTTTTTCACTTAAAGACAGAATGTCACTATGTAATTCAGGTAGACACTTAACTATTTAGTCTATGCTTGCCTCCAATTCTTGGCAATCCTTTGGCCTCAGCTACCCTATCTTTAAGATTACAAGTGTTAATGTTAAGATTACAAGTGTTAATGACCAGCCTTAAAACTATCTTATAAGATTTATAAGATTAAGCCAGGTGGTGGTGGCACACACCTTTAATCCCAGCACTCTGGGAGGCAGAGCCAGGCGGATCTCTGGGAGTTGGAGACCAGCCTGGTCTATAGAGCGAGATCCAGGACAGGCACCAAAACTACACAGAGAAACCCTATGTCAAAACAACCAAAAAAAAAAAAAAAGATTTATAAGATTAATGTAGGCCGGGCGTTGGTGGCGCACGCCTTTAATCCCAGCACTCGGGAGGCAGAGCCAGGCGGATCTCTGTGAGTTCGAGTCCAGCCTGGTCTCCCAAGCGAGTTCCAGGAAAGGCGCAAAGCTACACAGAGAAACCCTGTCTCGAAAAACCAAAAAAAAAAAAAAAAAAAAGATTAATGTATAAGAAGGATTCTTATTGTAAGGATTCTCTAGCCCAGGCCTGCCTCAAACTTGATATGTAGCTGAGGATTGTTGTAGAATGTTACTTTAAGATGTGTTACTTTTATGTTGCATTTGTTACCTCTGTGAACCTGTGTTACTTTGCTCTTTAAAACGCCTGAATGGTGTAATAAAGAACTGAATGACCAAATAGCAAGGCAGGAGAGAGAGACAGGCAGGGCTGTCAGGCAGAGAGAATATATAAAAGGAGAAATCTGGGAAAAGAGAGAAGAAAAGGAATGAAGGAGAAAGAGATGAAGCAGCCAGAGAAGGAGGAGGACTCAAGGGGCCAGCCACCCAGCTACACAGCAAGCCACGGAATAAGAAACAAAGAAAGGTATACAGGAATAGAAAAGGAAAAGCCCAGAGGCAAAAGGTAGATGGGTTAATTTAACATTAAGAAAAGCTGGCTACAACTAAGCCAAGCTAGGCATTCATAATTAAGACTAAGCCTTGGGGTTGGGGATTTAGCTCAGTGGTAGAACGCTTGCCTAGCAAGCACAAGACCCTGGGTTTGGTCCTCAGCTCTGAAAAAAAAAAGACTAAGCCTCCATGATTCATTTGGGAGCTGGATGGCGACCCCTCCCCCAAGAGTAAAAAAAAAAAAAAACGAACAACCACAGAGGATAACCTTGAAATTCTGACCTTCCTTGCCTCCACTTCCCAGGTTTGTACTGCCCTGCCCAATTTCTGCTGGGCATTGAACCCAAGGTGGCATGCATACTGGGTAAACACTCTACTGACCGAGCCATATCCCCAGTCTCCTATAAAGGAATTCCATTTCTCTTTCTTTTACAGAGTTGTTAGGACATCTAGAATGAATGTCAAAGCAAAATGATAATATTAGTGTTTGGGTATTTATTCGTCTTACTAGGAAAAAACAGTTTTGTAAAAACTGGATATCCACATGTAAGAGAATGAAATTACATACATATCGTCCACCCTCCACAAAAAATCAGCTCAAGGGCTAGCAAGATGGCTCAGTGGGTAAAGGCACTTGGCACCAAGCCTGAGTTTGCTTGAATTTGCTCCTAACTTCTGTAATTTGTTATCTGGTCTCCACTTGAGTATTGTGGTGCATGCATCTACACACACACACTCACACACTTACACTCACCTCACTCATACTCAATAAATAAATGTAATAAAAATAAATTCAGACTGCATCAAAGACTTGAGTATAAGACCTGAAACTTTGAAAATTCTAGAGGGAAATACTTTAAGATAAGGCATAGTGAGCTCACACCTGGAATCTAGCATCTGGGAGGCAGGAGCAGAAGGATTGCTGAAAGTTTAAGGCCAACCTGGTCTACATAGAATTCTAGGCCGGTCAGAGTTGCATAGTGAGATTCTGTCTCAAAAAAAAAAAAAAAAGAAAAGAAAAGAAAAGAAAAGAAAAGAAAAAGATACAGCACCCACATAGTGGCTCACAACCATCTGTGACTCCAGTCCCAGAGGATCTGAACTCTCTTCTGGCCTCTTTAGGAACCAGGCATGCATGTAGTACACATGCATACATACATGCAGACAAAACACTCATACATGTAAAATAACATTAGATAAATCTTTTTATTCATCTTTGTAAATTTTATTTACATTTATTTATTTATTCTGGAGGGGGAGCATGTCTGCTGCTCACAAGTCAGTGTCAGAGGACAACTTGTGGGGTTTGGTTCTCTCCTTCCACAGTGTGGTTCCTGGGGCTCAAAGTCAGGTCATTGGGCTTGGCAACAAGTGCCTTTACATGTTGAGCTGGCCATATCACTAGCCCTAAATTCTTTTCAAAAAATAATCTTTGGCACAGCAGAGGAATTAATCAGCAGAGTGAAGTGATAGAAAGTACATATTAAATAGATAAATATCTAAGATATAGAAAGAACTTTAAAAAAGAAACACACACAAACCCATGAGATCAAAAAATGGACTGATGAACTGAACCATTTGCAAAGGAAGATGTGCAAATGGTTATTGAATACTACAAAAGTGTTCAGTATCCTTTACTGTCCTGAAAATTAAGACTCTTGAGATTCCATTTCATCTCACAATAGCTTTCAGCAAGAAATCAAAAGACGGGGCTGGAGAGACTGCTCCGAGGTTAGGAGCACTGACTACCCTTCCAGAGGTCCTGAGTTCAGTTTCTGGCAACCACGTGGTGGCTCACGACCATCTATAATGAGATCTGGCGCCCTCTTCTGGCCTGCAGGTATACATGCAGGCAGAACACTATATATAATGAATAAATCTTAAAAAATGAAACCAAAAGATAACAAATACTGATGAGGATGTGAGGAAAGGGACACTGTTATTAACTGCTGGTGGAAACGTAAACTGGTGCAGCCACACAATGGGCTTTTATTCAGCCACAAAGAAAAGTGGAGTAATATTTGTAGGAAATGGAACCAAAAAACATTAAGTAGAGCCAGGCGGTGGTGGCGCACGCCTTTAATCCCAGCACTCAGGAGGCAGAGGCAGGCGGATCTCTGTGAGTTCAAGGCCAGCCTGGGCTACAGAGTGAGATCCAGGAAAGGCGCAAAGCTACACAGAGAAACCCTGTCTCGAAAAACAAAACAAAAAACAAACAAAAAAAGCAAAACAAAACAAAACAATAACAACACAAAACAAAAAACCAGAACAATCATTAAGTAAAATAAGACAAATTTAAAAAGACAAATACCTGGGGCTGGAGATGTGGCTCAGTAGGAAGATTGCTTGGCTAGCATACACAAATCCATGGGTTCAATTCCCAGCACCGCATCAAACCAGTGTGTTGTCTAAGGACAAAACCCAACTTTAACCTCAAAGGATGTACAAGATAGTTTATTTTGGACCCAAATATGAGCGACCATGGCCTGGGATCATGGATTTAGGCTACTCAAACTCCATAGTCTAATGCAGGAATTGTTTCATGAAACTTTTGTAGTAACAAAACAAAAACTCACCAATCAAGGCACTTTTAAAAATCATTGGTTAAAACATTAGGTGGGCAGGTTAAAGCAAAGCAGGTTAAGTCTCTGCTATAGAGTCCAAATGCTACTGCAGGATACTCTCAGGCTTTTGCTTGGTGGAAGCTAGGGATGAAGGCAATAAATGGTGAGTAAGATGGCTAAAGACAAACTGTGATAATTTGGCTCTGGACTTGGAACATTACAAACTCTCCACAATCACTGAAGTTCTACTCAGTTTCTCCGCGGTGCAGAAGGCTCAGCAGCAGGTGCAGCTTCTTTACAAGAACTTTCACTTACAGATTTGTGATCTCAGCACTTTGGAGGTGAAGTCAGTGTAAGCAGACATTTCCTGTCCTGACCACCTGGTCCCAAATAACTGACTCAGAGGCTGAATATTACTTATAAATGCTCAACTGATAGCTCAGGCTTGTTACTAGCTACTTACTCTTAAATTAACCTGTATTTCTATTTATGCTTTGCCAAGTGGCTCATGGTGTGTTACCTCATTTTCTTTCTTTTTTTCTTTTTCTTTTTTTTTCTTCAGAGCTGAGGACCGAACCCAGGGCCTTGCACTTGCTAAGCAAGCGCTCTACCACTGAGCTAAATCCCCAACCCCTTGTTACCTCATTTTAACATGTCCTGCTTGCTCAGTGACTGGCTGGCATCTCCCCTGATTCCACCCTCCTTCTTCCCATCATCCTCAGTTTGTCTTTCCTGCCTAACTTCCTGCCCAGCTACTGGCCTGACAGCTTTTTATTAACTAATGAGAGTAATACATATTCATAGTATAGAAAACTGTTGTTTCACAGAAGTTCAGGGTCATTTATGGCTACATACATATTGAGTTTGAGGCCAGTCTGGGCGACATGAGACCCTGTCTCAAACAAACAATAAAGAAAGACAAACTTCATCTTTTTTCTCATATTCAAAAATTAGATTTAAAATTTTGTGTGTGTGTGTGTGAGAGAGATGAAATTAGAAAAGGGGATCATGAGAAGGGTGAGAACATGGCATGTATGGTGAGAGGGTAATGAAATATATGTGATATGAAAGCTGTAAAGAGAACTATTTAGGGAGAGGGAACCAGCCAGAATGTGGGCAGAGGGCATGGGGGAGGGATACAAATTTAAAAAATGTGCATATTTTCATATGCATGAAAAAGATATAATGAAACCCATTAATTTAAATTTAATGGGCATATGTCTTAGGTTTTTATTGCTGTGAAGAGAAACCATGACCACGGCAATTTTTTTAAGATTTATAGCCGGGCGTTGGTGGCGCACGCCTTTAATCCCAGCACTCGGGAGGCAGAGCCAGGCGGATCTCTGTGAGTTCGAGGCCAGCCTGGGCTACCAAGTGAGCTCCAGGAAAGGCGCAAAGCTACACAGAGAAACCCTGTCTCGAAAAACCAAAAAAAAAAAAAAAAAAAGATTTATTTATTTATTATGTATATGGTGTTCTGTTTGCACACCAGAAGAGGGCACTAGATCTCATTATAGATGGTTGTGAGCCACCATGTGGTTGCTGGGAATTGAACTCAGGACCTCTGGAAGAGCAGCCAGTGCTCTTTAACCTCTGAGCTACCTCTCCAGCCCTGACAATGGCAAATTTTATAAAGTAAATATTTAATTGGGGTGGCTTGCTTATAGTTTCACAGGTTCAGTCCATTATCATCATGATGGGGAGCATGGGTGTGCAGGCAGATGTACTAGAGCTGAGAGTGCTATATTTTGCAGGCAACAGGAAGTTGACTGATAGTCACACTGAGGGGAGCTTGAGCAAAAGAGACCTCAAAGCCTGTCCCCACAGTGACAGACTTTCTCCTACAAGGCCACATCTTTTAATAGTGCCACTCCCTTTGGGGGCCATTTTCTTTCAAACCACCACATTCCACTCCCTGGCTCCCAAAGGCTTATAGCTATATTATAATGCAAAATACATTTAGTCCAAATTCAAAAGACCCCATAGTTGCCAGGCACTGGTGGTGCACGCCTTTAATTCCAGCACTCAGAGGCAGAGGCACATGGATCTCTGTGAGTTTGAGGCCAGCTTGATCTACAGATGGAGTTCTAGAACAGCCAGGGCTGTTACACAGAGAAACCCTGTATTGAAAAACAATAACAAAAGTCCCCATAGTCTATCACAGTCTCAATAATGTTTAAAAGTCCAAAGTTTAAGTCTTTTCTTAAATTCATGAAATCTCTTAACTGTAATTCCCTATAAAATCAAAATAAAAAAAGCAGATCACATACTTCCAATATATAATGACACAGGATATACATTACCATTCTAGAATGTGGGGAAGGGAGCATATCGAGGAATTACTGGACAAAAGCAAGACGGAAAACCAGCTGGGCAAATTCCAAACTCTAAATCTTCATGTCTGATGTCAAAACACTCTTCAGATCTCCAACTCCTTCCAGCTTTGTTGACTGCAACTCACTTCTCTCTCTTGGGCTGGTTCCACTCCCTGTTAGCAGCTTTGCTTGGCAGGTATCCCACGGCTCTGGCATCTCCAACATCTTGGGGTCTCCAAGGCAATCCAGGCTTCAACTTCACAGCTTCATGCAATGACCTCTCTACTAGGCCTCCATTCAGGTACACCCCTGACACATACCTGGCCTCAGCAGATTCATTACATAATTTCTTTCTTCTATCTTTAACTCTAAAGCCAGAACCTGTCACATGGATATTAGTGGTAGCATTGTGGTTGAAGCTGCCAAGTTCTGCTGCTTACTGGTGCTGGAACATGGTCCCCTTGTTCAATTACATCTTTGCCAGATTTCTGTCTTTCACTGCCTAAGCTTGGCTGTCCTGGAATTTTCTCTGTATACCAGGCTGGCCTCAAACTTAGAGATCCACCATCCTCTGCCTTCCCAGTGCTGAGATTAAAGGTATGCTCCACCACAACTGGCTCTAAGATTTTCTTCAGTTCCTTTTCACAAATTGGAAAATTAGCCAGGTGGGATCTTGCTTGGAGGTCATCACTCCCTTTATTCCATTTCTTAATCCATTTATCTCCCTGAACATTAGACTTAGCTCCATTCCAATTTCTGGTGTGCCCTTTTTCTTCTCATATATTTTTCCTTGCTCAGCTTGCTCATTTTCATTATGTATCTTCATTAGAGTTACCACTAATATCCACATGACAGAGCCTATACTAAGCTATTTTGAGATTTCTTCTGCCAATGGAATTAATCTAAAACTCTTCACTTTAGCCTCAGGCAGACTCTTTGGACAAGGACAAAAGGCAGCCACTTTCTTCACCAAAATATCACAAGAACGAATTCTAGGCAACATACTGAAATTCTCCTCTGAAACCTCTTGATACAGCCCTGGACAGTTCATCAAATCACACTCAGCACCACTGTCTTCCATATTCCTACTAGTATGACCCATTAAGCAGTTCTTAAAGCATCCCACTGCTTTCTTAACCCAAAGTATCAAAGTACATATTCCTCCAAACAATATCATGGTCAGGTCTATCACAGCAATACCCCAGTTCCTGGTACCAACTTTTGTCTTAGTTTGGGTTTTTATTGCTGTGAAGAGACACCATGACCATGCAACTTTTATAAAGAAAACATTTAATTGTAGTGGTTTGCTTACAGTTTCAGAAGTTCAGTCCATTATCATCATGATGGGGAGCATGGGTGTGCAGGCAGATGCAGTGCTGGAGCTGGGAGTGCTACATCTTGCAGGCAACAGGAAGTCAACTGTCTGTCACACTGAGGGAAGCTTGAGCAAAAGAGACCTCAAAGCCCACCCCCATAGTGACACACTTCCTCCAACAAGGCCACACCTCCTAATAGTGCCATTTGAGGGCCATTTTCTTTCAAACCAGTACAGCATACTTACCTGGCAGGGGAGACACCAAGATCAAGAAGGTGGTTTTCCCAGGGCGAGGCTTATCCATTGCACTCTGGATGTGATGACCTCTGTGATTCCCACAAATTCAGGAAACTCAACTGCATAATTTGTGGTAGTTGGGGGGCTGTGTTCTTGGTTTCTCCTATTTTAAAAGAAAAAAATCAATGGAAAAAGATGTACTCCCAGAACTTGAGAGGTGGAGGCAGGAGAATCAGGAGTTCCAGGTCATCTCCAATTACATAGCTGGTTGGAAGCTGTTGTTGGATCCTAATGGCTCCCTTGGGGGAGGGGGTGAGAAGGCGTGCGGTCAACGGCACACACACTGGGAGTCAGTTGAAAGCAAATAATGAACTCATTTATTCAATAACAGGGAAGGCCTTATATACCCTCCTCCCAGTACCCAGTCTGCATGGTCATCCCTCATTGGCTGAGAATGATCAGGAACTCTGACATTGCTCAGGAACTCTGACAGCACCTGTTGCTAGGCCCTCAGGCAGACTCTAGGTTGGCTCATAAGGAAGTACATTATGTGCATACCTTGGCAACTGGTCTGAGCCAATTTCCTCAACCCTATGGGCCTGTCCTAGTACAGGAAGCCAGCCTGGGCTATAAGAGATCTTGTCTCAAACAACAACAAAACAAAAGGAGGAATGGTCAGGTCTGTGAGAACTACGTCCTAGTAGTGGAAAAATGGGAAGGGAAGAAGATGAACTCTAACCTGGGGAAAAGGAAAAAGATCTTTCTGGAGCCCTAGAACTGGCCCAAGAAATCTGACACAATCCTACTTCTATGCAAATCATGTTATCTCTTCTTTCTCTTTCCCTAAGGTATTCCCTATCACAATTCCATCTAGACTGATAGATCTTTGGAATTCCATGGATATCCAAATTAGTTCTAAAGGAAATGCCATGACAAATATAAAATGTTCTGAGTTACTTGGAACTTAGGAACTGATAAATTAGTTCTAAACTAATAAATTCAGAACAAAACCAATATAGTTTTATATACAACTGCTAAAAAAACCTGATAACTCGGGAAGTGATTAATAAAACAATATAACTTGTAGATGGGGGATAGCTCAGGAGATGAGCCTGTATTTAGCATGTGTGACTTTGGGTTCAATCCCTAGCACCATCACAAACAGAAAAAATTTATTTTGGACAACTTTTCAAATAAGGAAAATAAATGGTAACAGCATTTGTACTGGTTTTTTGTTTAGTTTTGGTTTTCCTTTATTTATTTTTGTCAGCATAATACAAGTTAGAATCATCTATGGAGAGGAACCTTAATTGAGAAAGTACTTCCATTGTGTTAGCTTGGAGGTGAGTCTGTGGGGCATTTTCTTTCTCTCTTTTTTTTCCTTTCTCCTTTGTCAAAAAGTAAACTTTATTGGGCTGGAGAGATGGCTTAGCAATTAAGGGCACTGGCTGCTCTTCCAGAGGATCTGGGTTCAATTCCCAGCAACCACATGGCAGCTCACAATTGCCTAGAACTCCAGTTTCAGGGGATTCAATACCTTCGCACAGACATACATGCACACAAAAACACAAATGCACATGAAATAAGAAATAGATAAATTAGAGCTGGGCGGTGGTGGTGCACGCTTTTAATCCCAGCACTCGGGAGACAGAGGCAGGCGGATCTCTGTGAGTTTGAGGCCAGCCTGGTCTACAGAGTGAGTTCCAGGAAAGGCCCAAAGCTACACAGAGAAACCCTGTCTCAAAAAACCAAAAAAAAAAAAAGATAAATTATTAAAAACTTTATTACAACAACTTGCAACTACATTTGATCTTAGGCAAAAGGCTGAGAAGTGGTAACAACTTGCAAATAAATAAAAACATCACACACTAAAATTAAACAGACTCAAAGGCTAGACAACTCACTATAGTTAGAATAGACATTCAGAATAAAAGCTGTAGTGCTCCACATGAAATTTTACACTTTTATCAGCTTCATTATTGAATTATTTTATGCACTTGCCCACCACCAAAACCAGAAAAGTCCATAACAGCCGGGCGGTGGTGGCGCACACCTTTAACCTCAGCACTCGGGACGCAGAGGCAGGTGGATCTCTGTGAGTTTGAGGCCAGCCCGGTCTACAGAGCGAGATCCAGGACAGGCACCAAAACTGCACAGAGAAACCCTGTCTCAAAAAAAAAAGTCCATTGAAGAACCAAAGCACCCCCATTTCAAGCAAGCACTTCACCCCAGCTTGAAACAGGCCTGAGTTTCAAAATTCTTACAGCTGCTGACATAGGTCCCAGGACAAAGTCAGGATGGTTGAAGGACTATCTGGTAGCAATTGATTAACCACAGAATGCCCCAATGCCGGAGATAGTCTATAAAGTTTGACAAACAACCAGTCAAAACTACAAAGTAAGATAACACAGAAATTCTGGAAAGCCCCTAATACTTGAGCCAATCAGAATTGTACCCGTACTAGCACCCCTAACTCATGTAGCCTTGTGGTTTTTTTTCCTTTAAAAACTGAGCTTGCAGAAGGGCAGGCACCTCCTCTAGCCTCCGCTGTGTTGGGGTGCTCAACCGAGGTCCCTGCCACGGCTTGAATTAAAATAAACCTTGCTTTTGCTTTTTGGTGAGTTCGTGCCTCTGGTGGTCTCTTCGGGGGTCTCGCGCCCAGGGCACAACATTTGGAGGCTCATCTGGGATTTTGGGGGACCCCAGAGACCCTGAACCCCGAACGTTTACACCGGCCGATCAGGTGAGTCTGTCTGTCTGTCTGTCTTGTCTTGTCCGTTTGTTGTTTCTGTTTTCTGTTTCTCTTCTCTGGTTGCTGCCGGTAGCTGTCTGAGCTGTATCTGAGAGGTTCTGCTTTGGCGGATGCGCTGTAAAAGCGAACCCAGAGGAGTCGGGAGACGTCCCCTCTCCTTGTCTGGGCAGGGGTCTCAAGACTGAGGCCACTTTGCCAGGGACCCACGAGGGTCCTGTCTGTGTATCTGAAAACTCTGGGGATCAGGGGAGACTCTGTAGACTTGTCCCCATCTCATCTGTACCATCTTTGGCATAATTGAGGCTCCCTCTCTGGACACCTGGTCTGCCTGGACCATCTGTCCTCGGAATTCTGTAAAGGGCCCTTGTTCTTCCTTTTTGTCTGACTGTCTTGTTCGTCAATGTAATTTGTTATGTTTCTGCTCATCTTTCGTTTGCTAACACACTGCAGACCGTGACACAAGGGGGTTTTGTCTGCAGGCACCAGGAGAGCTGCTTTGTTGTCTTTTCTTATGTTGTAAAAAAGTTCTGTTTGCCTTTCTGTTGGAATGTCCTACCTATATGAATGTGTAAGTATGTAAGAACTGTGGCCACATATATGTATGTTTTATGCCTGAGCTTGTGTGTGCGTTGCGACTCATGGGCTGGATGGCCAACAAAAGAGACAGAGGTCCCTTTGGTTGCTTTCTTGCACTCTGGCCAGAGTTAGGGCAGCTGGCAGGAACTCAAAGAAACAACTCTGGCAGGCAGCGGCTGCGCAGCCCAGTGTGCCACTGAGTGGGCTAGGAGGGCCGTGAGCACCACAGGGTCCATATTCGGACTGCCGATCTTGTGTACTTGAAAATCTGAGGTTAACAGCAATCTTTTGTCCCCATGGTGCAGGCATTCACAGTCCTCTTCCTCTCCCATGCTGTTGGGTGGTGCTCCCAAGACTTGCCCTAGGGCTAAAACCTGAGAATGGAATGGAATGTCACTGCCTATGGTTGCTAAGCTACCGAGGCTATGTTATAAAGCTAACCAACAGTTTCTTGTCTGTGGTACAGTGCTGATGCAAATTTAGAGTTATTCTAGTTATGGTATATGCATGTATTTCTGTTCTTGTTTAAAATATTGTAGCTTTACAATATATTCTAGACTATTGAGGGAAATCACAAAAAATTTTTTGATAAGAGTTTCTGTTTTAAAAAAAAGTGGAATTTGTCTGGAATAAATGTCTGAGGGATCAAAGGAATGGACTTACGATACATAAAAAGATATAAAAAGCCAGAGGGGATATGATGTGAACTATGTTTGTTATGGTTTCTTATACCTGCAAATGCTGAATTTAAAAGTTAATTCTGGTCAGTTTTCATTTTAAAAATAGCTGATGATACTGCAAACTGCTTATGTGTGTGTGTATGTATATATATATATATATATATATATATATGTACATATATATATATGTAAACAGGTATGTGACTTGGATTTAACTATGCATATAAGCGTAAGCAAGCTTTAGTTGTATGTATATGTATGCAACTTGGATCCAACTGTGTGTATGTGTGCAAGTAATTATTGTTTAGAAAAGCATGCTTTAAACAGCAACCACATGGCTTCCTCCATCTTGGCTGGTGACCTCATGGGCAACCATGTGGCTGGCAGCTTTTACTAAGGTTATAAAGATCTACTCAGGTTAACACCTAAGCATTTGTGTCTTTACCAAGTGTTCAACAGCAAGCTTCTAGAAAATTTAAATAGATGACAACATATGTTTAATAAATAAGGTTTTTGATAAATATTAAAGCTGCACCTCAATGCTTTTATGCACAGGAATATACCTTGCTCTGGCAGCTAAATTTTGTAATTTAAGATTTACCCATGTAATAAAATGATAATGGTTTTAAAGACATAAAAGAACCATAGGAAACAGCTGAGGTTTGCAAATGTATGGCAGGACTAGAGTTCCAAAGAGAGTCTAGTTACAATGATGGACCTTAGCAGTTTTGGAGTGCCAGGTGATGATTACTGGAAGTACCAGCCATAATAAATTGGAGCAGATAGGCTATGTATGTGCTGCCAAGGGTAGGGTCAAAAAAAATTATCCAAGCCTCTAAGTAAAAACACCAAAGGAATTACAAATGAATCCCAGATATTAAACTTTGGGATTGTTTGCACTTTGGAGCTTGGTTTTACTTTATACAGATTGTGGTGATGCCATGTTTTCTCCCCCTTAAAGTAAAAGAAGGTATTTTATTTATTGTTGATATTACAGAAGACATTTGAGAGATCTTAATCTTTTAAGAACAGTTTTTAAAATATTTGTTTATAAGGCTATGAGACATTTTTAGCTTATAAAATGCTCTATATTGTTAATGTTTGGACTTAGAATAAAAGGCTAAAAATTAGGGTCACAGCCATAAGCTCCAAATGCTAACCAGAAACTTGGATGTTCATTTCTTGTGATGCAGCAAGACAATGACCTAAGCAGTCTGACAAAGGGCTTGAAATAGCTTCTGACTCCGTGAGTTTTCACCATTTGGGAATGGAAAAAATCTTTTTACAGGGGTGGCCTAGGACTACCTGTATGTCAGATGTTTGCATTGAGATTCAACAATGACAAAACTGCAGTTATGAAATAGCATTAAAAAAGTTAAAAACCAGTGACTTGGAGAATGTTTCTCCTTGCCCAAGGTACAAAGAATGTTATCTAGCCTCCTTGTATTTGCTAAGTTTGTTAAGCTTAAGCTATTTGGATAAACTGATTCATATATATATATATATTTTATATTGATTTTTTATTTTGGTTTCTTTACTGAACCCATATTTGATGCTAAAAGAGCTTCATTTTAAAATCATTGTTTTTGAGGCTACTTATTGTAGACTGTTAGGGAACATAAGTAAATAGTCAGTCATAAATAATCAAGTTTTTAAAATTTTAGTCAGGTAAATAAGTACTGATGTAATATTACAGGGATAACTTTACTTAGTCCCTTGCATGTGTTTTCAGGGTTGAGCTTAAAACAAGTAACTAGAAACAAAGTTTGTCTATTTGGATATACCTGGACAGCCCTCATACTTCAGAGATCTGCAGAATATGGCATTTAAATGTTGATCTAAAAGCTTATTATATCAGACAGACTTCCAGATCCTAGCAATGACCCAAGGTCTCCAAAGATTACATACAAGGCACCACAATGTCTCTGCCTGAATTATGGCAATGCTGACCACAGAGCAAGATGCCCCAAGGCAATGCCTGCCACCAGAACCCAGCCCAGACTATGGGAAAGAAGTAGGACACTGGAATTGATTGCACCCTTTTGCCTGGACAAATCAAGATCAGTCCTCCATGTCCCTATTCCACAGGAAAAATACTCTACCTTATGGGCCTGATTGCGGAAGAAGATTGATGCTGTTCTGACTGGTGCCTCCAACGCAATAGAGACCTGGGTATGGACTGGTCCCTGTCATTTATAGAATTGAAAGCTGCTTGGTCTGCACTCAGATAAATTTATCCTTCTCAAATCTCTGATAGTACTGATGGCTAGGTTAGCTATAAATTTGTCAGCTTGGCAGCATCAGACAATCAGATCCTTCTGCAAGGCTATAGCCAGCTTATTAGTTCATTTTTAAAAAATGTTCTAAGATATAAAAGTTTAAATAAGTCATAAAGGTTCAGATATCAGTCTAAGAAAGGTCTGAGGATAAAAAAGCTTCTAAGCTTTGGGGATCTCAAAAAATAATTTAAGATAAAAAATGTTTCAGATTGCTCTCCTGTTTTATGAAATAACAGTTTAGAGCTTAACATTTAATAGAGTTCTGATAAACTGGTAAAGCAATGACTACTTACTGTTCAGTCACAAGCTCAACATTTTAGATTTATTTTAGATGTCATCTAAATATGTCTAAATATAAACCTAGAAGTGCTTCTCATCGGGTCAAAAATCTCTATCCAACTTATACCTGGCTCTCTGGACAGAAAATAATACAAGCTTTTAACCCAAATCTGTATTTCTTGTTCAGACTCAAAGGTATGAGTCTACTTCGCTGCTTTACAGATATCCATTACCTGCTTTGTCTACAATATGAATTTCAGTACAGATTGGTAATACTAATGTATCTAAAGCTTTTATGTCATTTTGTAAGTAGGCCTCAGAGAATTAAAAAGTCATAAAACTTGGATCCACTTCACAGAGGTGGGAAGGACCCCAGATAAGTATTCCTAAGGATGGTATTTTTCCTCTCTCCTGGTCTTGGGACTCCTGCTTTTCCCCATTACTAAGGGTATGGACCTAAGGGTACCAAATAAGTTCATAAATTTTAACTTCTTTTCCTAGTTTAAGTTTGTCTCAACAGATTTCCACTTGGCTGGCAGACACCTCCAAGCTTCAGTTGCTGACTACACTGCTCTAGACTGTGAGCTCCGGACTTGCTAAAAGCTGACATGGACCAGCCCAGCCAACATGATTCTTTCCTGTCTCTACGGGGTCAGACAGCCATATGCTTCTGACAAATACTCCATTGCCCAGTCTTTGACCAGCCTTTCAGCATTTTGGGGGCCCTGACAATGGCACCCCAATGCCAGCTCAAAGCAGTTCCAGAAGAGAATATGTTGTCCCATGTTCCCTCTTCAGATAAGGCTGAAATGCTGGGTCAAAAGAAAACCCCCTGACATAGAGACAAAATGGCTATTATCAACTACTTTAATTTCCACCCTAATAGGCCCATAAGTAATCTTGCTTCTGGTATTAACCCTCAGGCCCTGTATCTTTTTTATTTGTATTCATTGTAATCATTCGTTTGAAAAAGAAAATGAAACCATATTGTAATTTTTGTTTTGCCTGAAAGATTTTGCTGGGGTAAAAAGCTGTAAGGGAAAGAATAGAGATAGAGGTAAAGAGAATTAAAATGGGCTAAAAAGGAAAACATCAAGAATGAGAGTTAAAATGAGTTGGAAGGAAAACATCAGGAATGAGAGAATTAGAAGGAACTAGAAGGGAAACATCAAGAATGAGAGAAGGTAATCATCAGGAGAATAAAAATAGAGAATGCAAAAGAATAAAGAAAAGATCTGAAGGAAACTATCAAGAGAGAGTGTGAGTATCTTTTTCCCTGACCCTCTCAGATAGAAAAGTCTTAGTTCATGACAACTCCGTGGATTCCTTTTGAGCCCTGCGCTGCTAGAAGCTGGTCTCCTGGCAGCGACGGTACTCACATGCACATTTGTTTACACATGGGCATGTAATATTGGCTCGATTCTACATATGAGAGAGAACATGTGGTCTTTTTCATATTGAGATTGTGTGACCTTGTTTAACATTATAGATTCAAAATCCATCCATTTTCCTGCCAATTTTCAACTTCATTTTTCTTTACAGCTAAGTATTATACACACACACACACACACACACACACACACACACACACACACACACACACATATCCATTCATCTGTTTATGGACAACTAGATTGATTTCAACTATTTGCTGTAATGAATAAAGCAGCAACAAACACGGGGGTACAAATGTTTCTATGGTAGAGTACAGAGTTCTCTGGGTATATGCTCAGAAGCAAAATAGCTCGGTCATAGTAGTTCTATTTTCATTTATTTACTTAACATTTTTTGAGACAGGGTTTCACTGTGTAGCCTTGGCTGTCCTGGAACTCGCTCTGTAGACCAGGCTGGCCTCAAACTCATGGAGATCTGCCTGCCTCTGCCTCTTGAGAGCTGGGATTAAAATTGTGTGCTATCACTGCCTGGCTTAGTAGTTCCGTTTTTGATTTTTTTGACACAATGTCAAACTGTGTACTCTAGCTGAGCTGGAAATTGATTTGTAGATCAGGCTGGCCTTAAACTCAGAGATCCACTTGCCTCTGCCTCCTGAATGCTGGGATTGAAGGTGCGTACCACCATGCTAGGCTATTTTTTAATTTAAAAAAATATTTATTTATTTATTTTTTAATTTTAAAAACTATTTATTTATTATGTATAATGTTCTGCCTGCATGCCAGAAGAGGGCACCAGATCTCATTATAGATGGTTGTGAGCCACCATGTGGTTGCTGGGAATTGAACTCAGGAACCTCTGCAAGATCAGCCTGTGCCATCTCTCCAGCCCCCTCGAAACTTATTTCCATAATGGCTGTATTAATTTGCAACTGCCAATAGTGAACAAGGTTCTCCACATCCTCTCCAACATTTATTGTTAGATTTATTGATGACAGTCATTTTGACTAGGGTGAGGTACTTTATCAAAGTAGTTTTAATTTGCATTTCACTGATGGCTAGAAATGTTGAATTGAATACATTTTTAAAATTATTTTTATTTTATGTACATTGGTATATTGCCTGCTTGTATGTCTGTGTGAGGGAGTTGGATCCCCCGGAACTGGAGTTACAGACAAAAGTGAACTGCCATGTGGGTGCTGGGAATTGAACCTGGGTCCTCTGGAAGAGCAGCAAGTTCTCTTAACCACTGAGCCATCTCTCTAAACCCAAATGCTTTTCTTTATGAGTTGTCTCTCTAGCCCCGAACTGAACACATTTAAAAATAGTTATTGGCCATTTGTGCTTTTTTTTTTTTTTTTTTTGAAAACTGTCTATTCAGTTATTTGCCCACTTATTGATTGGCAATATTATTTCCTTGGTATTTAATTTCTCTCAAATATCTTACTGTTTCTGAGATTAGTTTTTGTTTTGGCCACAGAAGGCCCCTGGGTCCTGTGGAAATGGAGTTACAGACGGCTGGGAGCAAATTGTGCGGCAGAGGCTAACCTTGAACTCCTCTCTCCAGCTTCTCTCAGCCTTCGAAGTGCTAGGATTACAGGGGTTATGGCGCCACGCTAATGTACACTGGCATTTTACCTTATCAGTTTCGTGAAGGAAAAAGAGAACGCCAGG
Organism: Peromyscus attwateri; assembly: GCA_902168425.1. NCBI lineage: Eukaryota > Metazoa > Chordata > Mammalia > Rodentia > Cricetidae > Peromyscus > Peromyscus attwateri. The sequence continues at coordinate 26,998 of CABHPP010122074.1, read as the reverse complement.
TTTAAGGGACATTTCTGCACAAAGTTCAGAAGCATCTCTAGGTTATTACTTCTCTAGCTTCCTTTCCTGGCAAAAGTCTATCTCCTCACCTACATTCTACTTTTGTAGACAAAAGAGTGTCAATCAAACTCCCTCCTTTAGGGCACCTGCATGATTCAGGCTCTCTAGAGAAATGCCTTTTTCATTAGGATTTCTTCCAGAAATCTGGATGTCAGGGAAGCAATCAAGGTGGACTATGGTCTCCAGAGGGCAATTTGCATCTGCAAGTGAAATATAATCCATAGGGTATATTCAGCAAAATGGGAAGTCTCTTAAGCATTTCCTTGGCATAACCTTCAGTAAATTGCTTCATTTTTCTAGGGCAGGTTTTCTTCAGCAGAGCAAATGAAGGTACTAATTTAAGCATACCTAATGTCTTTTTGGCTTTGGCTTTGAATACTATCTTAAATTAGTACCTTCTCTTTTGACACAGTACTTCACTATGTAGCCCCGGCTCTCCTGGAACTCACTCTGTAGACCAGGATGGCCTTAAACTCAGATATCCACCTGCCTCTGCCTCTTGAGTCCTGGGATTAAAGGTATGTGCTACCATGACTACAAAATGTGCACTTTTATGAGATGTTGTGAATTTATGATCCTCTGCCCCAATCTCCCAAGGCTGTGATTACAGGCCTATGCCTCTGTGCTGAGTTCTAGGAGATGTGTATCTCTCTCTTTTAGGCAGGGGTTGAGACTTGGTTAGCCTGAATTCTTATGTGGACAACTCACAGAGATCTGCCTGCCTCCATCTCCCAGTGCTGGGATTAAAGGCATGTGTCATCACACCTAGCAGAAGAGAGTATCTTAATCTAGAGGTGATTAAGGAAACTGTTCTATGAAATGCACTGTTATAGGACAGTTAAGAAATTTAGGCAAATTTAATTATATATTTAAGATGGAATATTCTAATTAAGAATCCCCCCACCCTTTTGAGACAGGGTTTCTCTTGTGTAGCCCTGACTGTCCTGGAACTTGCTCGGTAGACTAGGCTGGCCTCGAACTCACAGAGATCCACCTGCCTCTGCCTCCCAGTGCTGGGATTAAAGGTGTGTGCCACTACACCCAGTTTAAGAATCCCCTTTTGCTTTTTTAAATTGACCCCTCTATAGACGGGTGCCATGGTTTGAGTGGGAAATGCCTTCACAGGCTCATTTATTTGGTCTCTAGCCAGTGGTAGTATGAGGCTGTGGAAGCTTTTTTTTTTTTTCTTTTTGGTTTTTCGAGACAGGGTTTCTCTGTGTAGCTTTGGAGACTCGAACTCGCTCTGTAAACCAGGCTGGCCTCGAACTCACAGAGATCCGCCTGCCTCTGCCTCCCGAGTGCTGGGATTAAAGGCATGCGCCGCCGACGCCTGGAGGCTGTGGAAGCTTTAAAAGGTAGAGTCTTGCTAGAGGTCATCATTGGGGGTTATATAACCTGGCTCTCCTCCTGCTTCCAGACTGCCTGTGGGCTTCATGCTCCAGTTGCCATGTCTTCTCGATAATATATTCCCCTGGAAGTGGGAGCCAAAATGAACCCTTTCTCCCTTAGGCGCTCTAGTCAGAGTATTGTCTAACAGTAACAGAAGAGAAATGAATACCACAGAGAATCAAACACCTGTAATTTAGATTGCAAAAGTTTATTGATAGGAAGCAGTAAGACAGACATTTGCTTATCTTTGCCATAATAATGTATCATTTTTGAACAGTATATTAAAAATACGTAATGAATTATATTTAAACCAGTACTAGAAAAGTAAATTAAGAATCTACTTAAGGCACTTCAGATAAAAGCTAAATTTAAATTTTCCCCCAAAGTAACACTATTTTGAGCGAGAAAATCTGCTTTCCACAGATTTTAGCCAGAGCACGCCTTTCTTCGTGCTGAAGAATGTTGCTCTTAAACAGAGAGAAAACAGACAGAACACTGACCGTGGAAGATGACCTGGAGCTACAGCTACACAGTGGGAGTACTGCCCAGTTCAACCTTACAAGTCAGGGCGGTGTCGCACAAGTTTCCTGAAAATCACAGCCTAAATGCATTTGGCAGAGACAAGTACAAGAATAGCAGAATCACTCAATTTATAAGGAACGGTCAACTGTATCCTCTTATTCATCAAATTTGTAACAATGACAAAAAAACCCATGTAAAACATTTCTTCTGGGCCAATTATGTCTTCTTTCCACAAACCTCTATTATATAAGATAAGGGAGGGCTATTACATGATAGCAGGAAACAGTCACAGTATCTTTTGTTTTTGTCTTTGGGATAGGGTCTCATGTAGCTCAGGCTGACCTTAAACTCACTATGTACCCAAGGATGAGCTTGAACTTCTGATCTCCCTGTCTGTCTCCTGAGCGCACTGGGATTACATGCATGCACCAGCACATCTAGGTTATGTGATGTAGTAGATCGAACCCAGGGTTTCCTGTATGGTAGGCAAACACTGCATCAATGGAAGCACATACTCATCGCTGTATCTTTTAAATGCAGTATTTCTAATATTCTTTACATTTTTTTTCAGTTATAATTCTCATTTTTTTTGTGGTGCTGGGGATTGAACCCAGGGTCTCACACATGCTAGCCAAGTGCTCTACCACTGAGCTATATCCCAACCCCACATGTTCATAACAGTGGCATTTCCAATTACTCTTCACAACTCTGGTGGAGGCCAGAGTTAGACATATTATAACCATGACTTAAATATTCCTCATGGAAATTTAGTTAGCTTATATGGTTATTTCTGCTATCAGAGAAAAAGACAAAATTCAAACACAATCCCTTCACAATTTTAATATAGGCATATTTTTGAAATGGGGTGTTGATATGATGCTAGACTGTGTCTCAAATTCTTGGACTGCAGGGATCCCACTTCAGCCACCACGGTAGCTAAGAGCTGAGACAGGTGCACACCCCAATTCTTTGAATCTCTAAAACGATAGCAGAAAGCAGGATCAGGGTCAATGGTGGTGCATGCCTGTAATCCAGCACTTGGGAAGCTGAGACGTGAGGATCAATGTGAGCTGGAGGTGAGTCAGGTCTCCATAAGGGAGTTCAAGACCAGCCAGTGCTATATCTCAAAAAGGCAAAAACAAAGAAAAAGGACCAGGTTTCAAGAAACATCTCTTTTAGAAAACAAACACATAAAAGAAAACAAAAGCTAGAGCAGGCTTCAAGAAATACTTATTTAAAAAACAGCCCAGGTTTCAAGGAACATCCTTTAAAAAAAAACAAATGAACAGAATTCACAGACCAGGTTTTAAGAAATAGTTCCTTTTTCTTGTGGTACTGAGGATTGAACCCAGAGTGTTACTCATGCTAGGCGAGTACTCTACCACTGAGCTACAACCTCAGCTTGAAAACATTTCATTTCTCTTCCTTTTCTTCTCTTTCTTTTTCTTTTCTTTTCTTTCTTTTTTTTTTTTTGAGACAGAGTCTCACTATGTAGTCCAGGCTGGCCACAAACTCACAAAGATCAGCCTATGTCTGCCATAAGCCTGGCAAAACGTTTCATTTCTATCCATAGGCAGCAAATCAACATATCATGATTTTCTTTTCTCTTTCTAAGAGAGTCCTTTCCATGAACACAACTCAGCTTATTTTTCTGTTAGGTTAAAATGAGATCAATGACAATGTCTAACTAACTTACACAAACATTTGAGACCACTTATAAGTTATACTGATTTTTAGCAACAAATTACTATTATTAGAGAAGGGCCTTTAAATAAAACTAGAAACATAATGAGTCAGAAATCTTTCCATGTACAAGGCAGTTATAGCACATTCATGCAGAAATCATAGGCTTGTAGTTAGAGGTACTTCTTAATGTATAAAAAAGGCATATGTAGCTCTGATTTCAGTAGGAAAGATACAGGAAGAAGAAGAAGACAGATTTAACTTTCCAAAGGCTACATGGTCCATTTTCAGGAGTTCACATAGTGCATATGATACCTTGGCCCAAAAGGAAAGATGTAAATCTCATACACCTGCCCAGAGGAAAACTAATGATGTCTTCCAGATGCAGTTGTTTGTAATAGGCAGAGGTGGAAATTCCTGCTCAGAACCTTCCATCCCCAACCTCGGAGAAGATCAAATCAGATGACCAAAAGTTAACTAAAGTAGTTTCAAGTTTTGCTCTAAGTAAAATGAAGTAGTAGTTTTAAATTTTTATAAAGTACTTAATTCTACAAAAATCAAATGTTTCATAAGTTCATAGGGAAGGGAAAGTTAAGAGGAGAATAATTCCAAATACTTCATGATCTTATAATTGCTTGTTAAGGCACTACACATCTTTGGTTAAATGATTAACTATTTAAATCACTTGACAAAAAAGAGGTAATACAAAATACATGAGTTGCATTCTTCTTCAAACACCACATATTTCTTTTTTTCAGTTTCCATTATTACCACACAGTTTATGTGTCTCTGTAATCCTCTTTAACTCATCAGAAAGCTGAAACAAAATATATAACAATATATTAGTCTCTGATAGAAAACTTCTTATAAATACATAGTATGTTGATTTTAATATACATACCATGACCTGAGTTTCAATAACAAAAAGAGAAACACTGAAAGACCCAGTAGTCTTCTTTTTTTTTTTTTTGAGACAGTGTCTCAGATAGTCCAAGTTGGCCTCAAACTCATTATATAGCCAAAGATAATCCAGATGTGATCCTGCCTCTGCCTCTGAGTGCTGGGATTATAATATAATAACCATACCTGGCTCAGTATTCATAGTGGTATACCATAGGATGATGTATTAAAACAGAAGTTATAGAAGCTGGAGTGGTGGCTCAGCAGTTAAAAGCACTTACAGCTTTTGCAGAAGACTCAGGTTCAATTCCTAGCACCCACATGGCAACTCACAACTTCTGGTAACTCCAGTTCCAGGGGCCCTAAAACCCTTCACTGACCTCTGTGGGCACCAGGCATGCACGTGCTACACACACATATATACGTGCAGGTAAAATACTCATACAGATAGAAATAAATCTTTAAAAAATTAAAATTATGTTAACCAATTCTCAGATTATAGAACCAACACAGTCCAGCCACCATTTCAGTTCCCTGTAACAGCAAAATCAAGAACCTAAAATATAACAATTTCCTCCCCTAGCAACAGCGATCTTTATGAACATTTCAAACTATGTAGCTGTTTCCTTTTCTGATTTTTTTAAAGATTTATTTTTATTAATTTTAATTATGTGCTATGTATGTGTCTGCATGTGAGTATGTGTGCATGACTGCAAGTGCCCTCAGCGGCCAGAGGCATTGGATACCCTGGAGTTGGAGTTACAGATGGCTGTGAGCCTCCTGACATAACATGGGTGTTGGGAAGCACCTATAACTCCAGCTCCAGAAAACATGACACCACTTCTTAAAACACACACGGACACAAAACACAAAATAACAAAAAAATAAACAAAAAACCAAGGAGTCAGAGAGATGGCTCAGTGATTAAGAGTGCTTGCTGCTCTTCTAGAGGACCTGAGTTCAGTTTCTAGTACCCACATAGAGCGTCTTATAACTCTAACTGCAGCTCCAGGGGAAATGATGTCCTCTTCTGGCATCTGCACACATGTAGTATTCTCTCTCACACACAAATAAAAAAATAAAATATTTTTTTTAAAACTCACAAACAAAATTGGGTGATAGTGACACACACCTTTGATCCCAGGACTTGGGAGACAAAGGTAGTTGGATCTCTGTGAGTTTGAGGCCAGCCTGGTCTACAAAGTAAGTTCTAGGACAGCTAGAGCTATTACACAGAGAAATCCTGTTTCGAAAAACCCAAAAAATAAAATAAAATAAAATAAAATAAAATAAAAAATAAAAAAAACTTACAAACAAAACTCCTTATAACCCCACAAAAGAAATCATCAGACAGCTGGGCAGGGTGATACACAACCTTTAAGCCCAGCACTGGGAGGCAAACACAGGCAGATCTCTATGATTTGGAGGCCCCATCTCAAAGAGAGGGGGGGGGGGAGAGGGGGAGAGGGAGAGAGAGAGAGGGAAAGAGGGAGAAAGGGAGAGAGGGACAGAGGGAGAGAACGAGAACACCATACAGACCAGGCCAGGGGAGGTACATGCCCCTAGTACCAGCACTTGGGATGCAGAAGCACTGCTGCCAAGTTCATAGGCAGTCTGGTCTACATAATGAGTTACAAGCCAGTGAGGGATACACAAAAAACCACCACCAACACATAAAACACACTCTTAAATAAAGGACCCCCTCCAAAAGGATGACTATGGTAGTGTATGCCTGTAATTCCAGAACTTGGGTGATAGAGACAAGAGGATCAGGAGTTTAAGGCTAGCCTGGGGTAGGTGAGATCCCGTTGCAAACAAAAACAAAAACAAAACAGAAAAAAAGTAGAAGTCAAGAGACTTTTCAAAATGAAGGAATAAAAAGCTAAGCAATAAAATATTACAGGCTGTCAATAAATGACATTTGGCATTTAAAATTTAAAAATATATATATATATATAATTGAATGAATACTGCGAATGTAATCTATGAATACCACAAATGTGATTAATATCATGAGTGTAATTAATGAAAATAAATAAATAAAGAAAGAAAGAAAGAAAGAAAGAAAGAAAGAAAGAAAGAAAGAAAGAAAAGAACTACGGGAAAAAAAAAGAAAAAGGAAAAAAAAATATTACAGGCTGTGCAGTGGTGCACACCTTTAGTCCCAGCCCTTGGATTTCTTTTGTGGGGTTATAAGGAGTTTTGTTTGTAAGGCTTTTTAAAAATTTTATTTATTTATTTATTATTATTATTATTATTATTATTTGGTTTTTTTGAGACGGGTTTCTCTGTGTAATAGCTCTAGCTGTCCTGGAACTTACTGCCTTGGAAGGCAGAGGCAAGAGGATCCCTGTGAGTTCGAGGCCAGCCTGGTATACAGAGTGCCTTCTAGGACAGCCAGGGCTACACAGAGAAACCCTGTCTTGAAAAAAAAGAAAGAAAAACAAAACAAAAAAAAACATTAAGTATAGGTAAAATAAGAATATACCTGTATGGATAGCCATGGTATTTTGATCGAAAGATAGAGAGCATCCAACTGAAGAATAACACAACAAGTCCAATTCCAGCCACACACATCACTGTGAGAAAAAAAAGTAAAAATCATCAGGTTGTACCTACTAAATCACCAGCACAGTGTAGGCTTCATACTTCCAAAGAGGAAATTTTACTAAGAAACAGCTTTCCAATAGATTTAAGCTCTATTACAAGCGATAGGGTTTATCATTTTACTATGGATTCTGAAGACAAGGCTTAGGAGGAAGAGGGGTGCCCTGGAAGAAAGGCACATCACAGAGCATAGGTATGGATGGGCTTCTCTGAGAGTCACTCTCATCCCCGCCCCACCTCCCACCCCACCTCCCGCCCCAGACAGGGTTTCATTGTGTAGCTCTGGCTGTTCTGGGACTCACCATGTAGATCAGGCTGGTCTCAAACTCAGAGAGATTCGCCTGCCTCTGCTTCCCAAGTGCTGGAATTAAAGGCATCTGACACTATGCCTAGCTCACATCTTTTTAATCTTGCAGAGTTTACATTGCTCGTAAGCTTACTCCACTACATTGCAATAGTCTATTTATGTATCTGTGCAATTTAATCAAATGAAACAATACATTTCTTTAAATATATCACACTTGCTAGACATGGTGGTACATGTGTATAATCCCAGGATTCATGAGGCAGAAGCAGAGGCAGCAGGATATAAGGCCAGGTCAGTCTATAAAGCAAGTTCCAGGCTAACCAGGGCTGCATAGCAAAACCCTGTCTTGAGAGATAAAAAAGATAAATTAATTAAATAAAAGCATCACAGCCTTCAATAATTTAATGTTAAACTATTGTCTTATGTCTGTAATCCCAACATTTGGGAAGAGGAGGTATGAATATCAGGTGTTCAAGACCAGCTTAGACTACATAGTAAGTGTGAGATCAGCTTGGCCTATGTGAGATCATCTCCAAAAGACAAAAAAGGTCAAGCATAGAGCTGGAGAGATGGCTCAGCAGTCAGCAGTATGGACTGCTCTTGCAGAGGACACAAGTTTACCTCCAAGCACTCCTATCATGTAGTTCACAATCACCTGTAACCCCCAATTCCAGGAGGGATCCAACACCTCTGGCCTCCAAGGGCACCTATACTCACATGCATATACCCATACACAGACAAACACAGACAGACATATAATTAAGCATTATAAAAATAAATCTTAAAGAAAGGCCATGTGTGGTGGAGCACACAGGTAATTCAATACTCAGGAGGTAAAGTATAGAACCAGTGGTTCAAGGCCACCTTGATCTACATGGGGAGTTCAGATGCAAGCATGCTCTTTTTACATAGCAAATTCCAAGCTAGTCAGGTCTATATAGTGAGACTATCTTAAAAAAAAAAAAGATGCCAGGCGGTGGTGCACCTACAATTCAATGAAAATGAATACACAACATACCCAAACTTATGGGACACAAGGAAAGTGGTGCTAAGGAGAAAGTTCATAGCATCAAGTGCCTACATAAAGAAACCAAGAGAGATCTCATACTAGCAACTTGACAGCACACCTGAAAGCTCTAGGATAAAAAGAAGCAAGCATACCCAAGAAAGGTAGACTGCAGGAAACAATCAAACTGAGGGCTGAAATCCATGAATAGAAACAAAGAGAACAATACAAAGAATTAATGAAACCAAGACTCGGTGCTTTGAGAAAATCAACAAGATAGACAAATTCTTATCCAAACTAATGAAAAGGCAGAGAGACAATATCTAATTAAACAAAATCAGAAATGAAAAGGTGGACATAACAACAGACACAGAGGAAATCCAGAGAATCATAAGGACGTACTTTATTTTTTTAAATATATTTTTATTTATTTATTTATTATGTATACACTCGCCAGAAGAGGGCACCAGATCTCATTATAGATGGTTGTGAGCTACCATGTGGTTGCTGGGAATTGAACTCTGGTCCTCAGGAAGAGCAGCCAGTGTTCTTAACCTCTGAGCCATCTCTCCAGCCCAAGGACGTACTTTAAAAAGACTGTACACCGCCCCCACCAAAAAAAAAAAAAAAAGGAAAGAAAAAGCTGGGGTAGTGGTGGCATATGTTTTTAATCCCAGCATCCAGGAAGCAGAGGCAGATGGATCTCTGTGAATTCCAGGACAGACTAGTCTACAGATCAAGTTCAAGGACATCGAGGGCAACACAGTGAAACCCTATCTTGAAAAAACAAACCAAACAAAACAACAACAACAAAAAAACCTGGTACTCCACCAAATTGGAAAATCTAAAAGAAATGGATAATTTTCTCAATCAGTACCACTTACAAAGTCAAATCAAGATCAGATGAACAATTTAAATAGACTTATAACCCCTACTGAAATAGAAGCAGTCATTACACGTCTCCCAACCTAAAAAAGTCCAGGGCCAGATGATTTTAGGGCAGAATTCTACCAGACTTTCAAAGAAGAACTAATACCAATATTCCTCAAATTATTCCACAAAAGAGAAACAGGATCATTGCCCAATTCATTTTATGAGGCCACAGTCACCCTGATACTCAAACCACAGAAAGACTCAACAAAAAAAGAGAATTATAGTCCAATTTCCCTCATAAACATTGATGCAAAAATAATCAATAAAATACCTGCAAACCAAACTGAAGAACACATCAAAAAGATCACCCACCATGATCAAGTGGGCTTCATCCAAGAGATGCAGGGATGGTTCAACATACAAAAATCTATCAATGTGATCCACCACATAAACAAATTGAAAGAAAATAACCCCACATTTTCTTCTCATTAGATGCTGAAAAAGCCTTTAACAAAATCCAACACCCCTTCATAAGTTTTTGAAGAGAGTAGGGATACAAGGAACATACCTAAATGTTGTGGAATAATCCCTTTGTACACTGTGGAGATACGTCACTGTGATTGGTTTAATAAACAAACTGACTGGCCAATAGCTGAACAGGATAAAGTTAGGCAGGAGAGCCAGAATTCTGGGAAGAGGAAGGGCAGAGTCAGAGAGTTGCTGGCAAATGCACAGAAACAAGATGAGAATGTCATATTGAGAAAAGATACCAAGCCACATGGCTAAACATAGATAAGAATTATGAGTTAATGTAAGTGTAAGAGTTAGCTAAGTAACAAGCCTAAGCTATTGGCTGGTCATTTATAATTTATATTAAGCCTCCAAGTCAATTATTTGGGAAGTGGCTGCCGGGTATTTGGGAATAGTGGGCAGGAGAGATTCATCTGTCTACACCTAAACATGATAAAAGCAATTTACAGCAAGTCTATAGCCAACATCAAATTAAATGGAGCCGGGTGGTGGTGGCGGCGGCGGCGGCGGCAGCGGACGCCTTTAATCCCAGCACTTGGGAGGCAGAGCCAGGCGGATCTTTGTGAGTTCAAGGCCAGCCTGGTCTACAGAGCAAGATCCAGGAAAGGCGCAAAGCTACACAGAGAAACCCTGTCTCAAAAAACCAAAAAAAAAAAAAAAAAAATTAAATGGAGAGAAACTCAAAGCAATTTCACTAAAATCAAGAACAAGACAAGGTTGTCCACTCTTTCCCTATCTATTCAATATAATACTTGAAGTTCTAGCTAGAGCAATAATAAGACAACTAAAGGAGATCAAGGGGATACAAATTAGAAAGGATGGAGTCAAAGTATTGCTATTCGCAGATGATATGATAGTACACATAAGTGACCCCAAAAATTCTGCCAGGGAACTCCTACAGCTCAGAAATACTTTCAGTAAAGTGGCTGGATATAAGATTAACTCCAAAAAAATCAGTGCCCTCCTGTATACAAATGAACTGAGAAAGAAATCAGGGAGACAACTCCCTTCACAATAACCACAAATAATATAAAATATGCTTGGGGTAACAGAGCAAGCAAAAGACCTGTAAAATGAAAACCTCAAGTCTAGCCAGGTGTGGTGGCACATGCCTTTAATCCCAGCACTCAGGAGGCAGAGGCAGGCGGATCTCTGTGTGCTCAAAGCCAGCTTGGTCTACAAACAAGTTCCAGGACAGCCAGGGATCTATTAGGCAGAGAAACCCTGTCTTGAACCCCCACCCCCGCCACAAAAAAAAACAAACAAAATCCCAAACCAAAACAAAAACTTCAGGTTTTTGAAGAAAGAAATAGAAGAAGATATCAAGAAGATGGAAAGACCTCTCATGTTCATGGATCAGTAGGATAAACATAGTAAAAATAGCTATCCTACCAAAAACAACCAAAAAGCCCAGGATAGATTAAAAGCAATCTTGAACAATAAAGGAACTGCTGGAGGTATCACCATCCCTGATCTCAAACTCTACTACAGAACTATAGTAAAAAAACAAACAAACAAACAAACAAAAAACCCAACCACATGGTATTGGCAGAAAAACAGACATACTGATCAATGGAATTGAATCAAAGATCCAGACATAAACCCATACACCTATAGATACCTCATTTTTGATAAAGGAACCAAAATTATACAATGGAAAAAAAAGAAAGCATCTTCAACAAATGGTGCTGATCAAACAATGTCTGCATGTAGATAATGCAAATAGATCCATATTTATCACCCTTCACAAAACTCAAGTCCAAGTGGATCAAAGACCTCAACATAAAACCAGACACACTGATCCTGACAGAAGAGAAAGTGGGGAGCAGCCTTGAACACACAGACACAGGAGACAACTTCCTGAACAGAACACCACCAGCATAGGCACTGACATTAACAATTAGTAAATGGGGGGCTGGAGAGATGGCTCAGACAGAGGTTAAGAGCACTGACTGTTCTTCCAGAGGTCCTGAGTTCAATTCCCAGCAACCACATGGTGGCTCACAACCACCTGTAATGAGATCTGGCTCCCTCTTCTGGCCTGAAGGGATACATGAAGGAAGAACACTGTATACATAGTAAATAAATTTAAAAAAAAAGACTCAATTGTTTAAAAAAAAAAAAAAAAAAAACAATTAGTAAATGGGACTTCATGACACCGAAAACTTCTGTAAGGCAAAGGACACCATCAAGGAGCCAAATTAGTAGCCTATAGAATGGGAAAATATTTTCACCAATGCCATATAAGGTAGAGGGTAATATCCAAAATAATATAAAGAACTCAAGAAACTAGATATCAAGAAAAGAAATAATCCAATTTTAAAAATAGGGTACAGATCTAAACAGAGAATTTTCAATAGAGGAAAAGAAAATGGCTGAGAAATAAAATAATACTCAATATTCTTAGCCATCAGGCAGGGAAATGCAAATTAAAACTACTTTGAGATCCCATATTACACCTGTCAGAAGTGCTAAGATCAAACACAAGTGACTGCTCATCCTGGCCAAGGATGTGGAGCAAGGGGAACACTCCTCCATTGCTGGTGGGAGTACAAACTTGTACAGCTACTATGGAAATCATTATGGTCGTTTTCTCAGAAAATTGGTAATCAATCTACCTCAAGACCCAGATATACCACTCTTACCCAAAGAGAGCTCCATCCAACCATAAGGACAACTGCTCAACTATGTTCATATCAGCTTTATAATAACCAGAAACTGGAAAAAACCAAGATGTTCCTCAACTGAAGAGTAGATGAATTAGATGTGGTACAGTTAAACAATGGAGCATTACTCAGCTGTTAAAAAAATATCATGAAACTTGCAAGGAAACGAAAAAAAAAACAGGGGCTGGAGAGATGGCTCAGCGGTTAAGAGCACTGCCTGTTCTTCCAGAGGTCCTGAGTTCAATTCCCAGCAACCACATGGTGGCTCACAACCATTTGTAATGAGATCTGGTGCCCTCTTCTGGCCTGCAAGCATGCATGTAGGCAGAACACTGTATACATAATGAATAAATAAATCTTTAAAAAAAAAAAAACAGAAACAGAAAAAAATCAGCTGGATGGTGGTAGTGCACACCTTGGGAGGCAGAGATAGGAGGATCTCTGTGAGTTTGAGGCTAGCCTGGTCTATAGAGCGAGTTCCAGGACAGCTAAAGCTATAGAGAAACCTTGTCTCAAAAAACAAACAAAAAAAATAGAAAAAAATTACCTGAGTGAGGTAATCTAGACCCTGAAAGACAAGCATGGTATGTACTCACTTTTAAGTGGATGCTAGCTGCTAAATAAATGATAATCATGCTTCAATCTACAGACCCAGAAATGCTAAGTAATAAGTAGGGCTCTAAAGGGGGACGCATGGATGTCTCTGGGAAGGGGAAATAGAATTATTGGGTGGACTGGGAGTGGGTGGTGATGGGAACAGGAGGGATCAGGTGTGTGTGTGTGTAGGGGGGTGATGGAGGGAGAGAGTACTGGAACAGGAGGGCATTTGTGTGCGTGTGCATGTGCATGTGCGTGTACATGTGCGTGTGTGTGTGTGTGAGATGTGGAAATCTAGTCCAGGAGAAACTTCAAGGATTCTACAAGAGTGACCTTAGGGAGGACTTATAATAATGGAGGATTCAGAGCCTGATCTGGCCATCCCCTGTAACCAGGCAAGGCTTCCAGAGGTGGACTGGGACAATAACCCAGCCATAAAACCTTCTACCTATAATCTATCCCACCTGCAAGATGTACTCAGGCAATGAAGGCACAGAACTTGTGGGAGTGGCCAACCAGTGACTTGTGTAATTTGAGGTCCACATCCTGAGATGGAGCCCATGCCCACTGCCTGGATGACCAGGAACCAGAGGCTGGATAGCTGAGAGATCTATTTTAGAGAAAAAATTAATAAAATGATTCCCAACAATATCCTTATATATTCATCTATCAGTGCCTACCTCAATCATCATCAAAGAGGCTACCACTGGCAGCTGATAGGAGCAGATGCAGAAATCCACAGCCAAACATCAGGCAGAGAGTAAGCCCAAATTGGAGATCTCCCCTGAGTCCCTCTTCTTCAAGCTTGGGAAACCCGGAAGAAGAGTGGGAGGAAGAAATGTAGGAGCCAGAAGGGTCAAGGATACCAGGAGAACATGGCCTACTTCAACTAAACAGGAATCATAGGGGCTCACAGAGACTGAGGTGGCAATCAGGGAGCCTGCATGGTTCAGAACTAGGTACTCTATATATATTATGTTTGTTAGCTTGGTGCTTTTGTGGGACTCCTTACAGTGGGGGTGGGGGTGTCTGACTCTTTTGTCTGCTCTTGGGGACTTTTTCCTCCTCCTGGGTTGTCTCATCCAGCCTTGATGAGGGTTTGTGCCCTATTCTTATTGTATCTTGCTGTGTTTGGTGGATATTCTTGGGAGGCTCGCTCTTTTCTGAAGGGAAACAGAGGAGAGTGGATCTGGGGGAAAGGGGAGGTGGGAGAGATAACAGGAGGAATGGAGGGAGGGGAAACTGCAGCTCGGATGTATTAAAAACAAAAAATTTACAACTCCCATTGTGCTGTAAGCCTGTATTTAAGACCTCCTCCCCCCTTAAATAAATGACATTCAGCATTTAAAATATATATATATAATATATATATAATATATAATTGAATGAATACTGTGAATGTAATCTATGAATACCACAAATGTGATTAATATCATGAGTGTAATTAATGAATATCATGAGTGTAATTTAAAAATAAATAAATAAAGTCAAAAAAAAACAAAAAACAAAAAACAAATCACAATTGGGCCATCAAGAAAAGTAAAAAAGGGTGCTTGCTGCCAAGCCTGACTAACTGAATTTGATCCCCAGGACCCACATAGCAGGAGAGAATGAATTCCTACAAGTTATCCTTTTACTTCATCATGTATGTTGTAGCATGCTCACACACATTCACATGCATGTATGTGTGCACACAAACACACAAGAAATAAATAATATAAATGAAAATACTTTAAAAATTAAATCTAGAAAATTAAAAAATCAGACATTATATATTAAATGGTTAATAAATATATATTCTTCTTGTAAATGAAGGATTTATTTTTATAATTTTTTGAGACAGGGTCTCACTATGTAGCAGTGAATGGCCTGGAAGTTGCTTTGTAGACCAAACTGGCCTCAAACTCACAGAGATGCACCTGTTTCCTGAGCGCTGGGATTACAGGTATGCACCACCATGCTTGGCAAAAGTATCTGTCAAATCAGAAGTCTAATATATTCATCTTTTTACAGAAAATAAAATATTAGGTATGAATGATTTTTATATTTTAACAAAATTCCAGAGATTATGCTAACTAGAAATTATACTGTAGGCATCTTCCAATGTGTGAATATTTGGAGGGTCTTATGTAATCTGAGGTGGCCTCAAACGCACTATGTAGCAAAGGATGGCCTTGAACTCCTTATTCCTTCTGCTTCCACCTCCCAAGAGCTTGAATTACAAGTGTGTCACCTTGTACATATTTTTTTTTGTTTTTGAGACAGGGTTTTGCTACCTATTAAAGGAAAGCCTGACCTGGCAGCAATTGTCTTGTCTCAGTCTGGCGTGCTGGGATTATAGACTATACTACCACACTCAACAATATGTGAATGTTCTAAAGCATAAAAAGTAGATGCTTCCAGGGGTCCAAGTTTTAGAATTACAGGTGTGTGCTGACACTCTCCACCTAATTTTTTTTGTTTATTTTGTTTGAAGGAAAAGTCTTCAACATATAGCCCTGTCTGTCCTGGAACTTGCTATGTTCACCAGTGTGGCCTCAAACTTGCATCAAACTTACTTCTGCCTCCCAAGGGTTTAATTTTTAAAGTGAGTATAAGATTCAAACACACACACACACACACACACACACACACACACACTCCTTTTGTACTGTTGGTGACCTTGTCTGTGTAGGACAAGCACCCCACCACAGAGCTATATCCCCAGGCCTGCCCAGTTTTTTCTGTTGTTTTGTTTTGGATATTGGGGATTGAATCTAGAGCCTAGTACATGCTAGGCAAGTATTCTACCACAGTTATATGCCCAGTTGTCTTTTGACTGTTTTATTTTGAGACAGAGTCTTGCAGTCTGGCTTCCATCTCATTTTATAGAGCAGTTAGGCCTTGAACTTGTGATCCTCCTACCTCACCCTCCTGAATGTATGGAATCATGGGCCAGTACCATCAAGTCTGTTTCCCACATACACAGTTTTTTAAAATGTTTTTTACAGACAGGGCTGGAGAAGTGGCTTAGTTGGTAAAGTACTTGCCTAGCACATACCAATCCCTGGGTTCAGTCCCCACCAAAGCACACAACCAGACACAACGGCATTATCTTTAATCCTAATACTTGGAAGGTGGAAATAGGAGGATCAGAAATTCAAGGTTAGCCAGTTTGAAACTGATCTAGGCTCTATGAGACCCTGTCTCAAAAAATCAAGATGCTCTTGTGTTTTTTGCTTTGTTTTGGTTTTGGTTTTTCGAGACAAGGTTTCTCTGTGTACCCCTGGCTGGCCTCGAACTCAAGAGATTCGCCTGCCTTTGCCTCCTAAGTGCTGGAATTAAAAGTGTGCATCACCACCACCTGGCTACAAGGTGTTCTTATGAGTGGAAAGAGATGATGAACATGGAGGAGGCTGAGGCAGGAGGATTGCAAGGTCAAGGTCAGCTTGGCCACATAGCAGAGTTTATCTCAAAACAAACAAAAAAATTAACCAAAAAAAGTGGAAAGAAATAGATTATATTAAAATTATTAGTTGTTTTTGGTGGAATAATATAGAACACTCTTCTTAGAAGTTTCAGTTTCTTTTTCATATTTTCTATAAAGGGAAAATTAATTAGAGAGGGTTGTTTTTTCTACATTAAAGGCAGAATTGGAACACCGTGCCCTGGGACTTACTCCTTCGCTTCCCAATGTCCATGTCAGAGGTAGCAGCTTCACATAAAAGCACCATTCCTAAGGTAACTCCACCATCTTAGAAAAACTGTTTAAGGAGAATTCATGTAGCCACAAAAGACATACCACTTTCCTATTCCCAGTTTCTCAGGAAGAAAATTAAGATGAATATATAAACCTTCAAGTCTTAATTTTAAAACAGTAACCAATACTAATACTCTTATATTATACAATATTATTTACTATAAAGATTTAATTAAAAAGTAAGGTTGAGCCAGGTGGTGGTGGTGCATGCCTTTAAATCTCAGCACTTGGGAGGCAGAGCCAGGTGGATCTCTGTGAGTTCGAGGCCAGCATAGTCTACAGAGCGAGATCCAGGCACCAAAACTACACAGAGAAACCCTGTCTCAAAAAAAAAAAAGGAAAAAAAAATTCCCGCCTATTCTTGGCAGTGGTGATGCATGCCTTTAATCTCAGCACTCAGGAGGCAGAGGCAGATGGATCTCTGTGAGTTGGAGGCCAGCCTGGTCTACAGAGCGAGTTCCAGTATAGTCAGAGCTATACAGTGAAACTCTGTCTCAAAAAAGCAAAGCAAAAGAAAAACAGCAACAACAACAAAAAACACAAATCCCACCTATATATAAAATGAGCTTTTGGAGCTGGAGAGATGGCTCAGTGGCTAAGAGCACTTGCTGTTCTTCCAGAGGTCCTGAGTTCAATTCCCAGTAACCACATGGTGGCTCACAACTGTTTATAATGGGATCTGGTGCCCTCTTCTGGCATGCAGGCATACATGCAGACAGAACACTCATACATTAAAAAAAAAAAGTATAAAATGAGCTTTTGGGATATCATACCGTGAGATTAACTGCCTGAACACAGCAATTTTCCAACTTCATACACTACAAAATACTAAGTAGTCACTGTTAGCACTTTACCATCTCTGAAAAGGACATACTTGAAATTCACACCATTTAAGACAATAGCAATTCACTTTTAATGAACAATAATCTCAAAACCTTCTCAGATTTTCAACAATTAATATTCAGAGTACAAATTATGACTCAGCTATGCAATTTTGTCTTATTCTAATGAAAAAGGAAAATCCCTCATGTGGCATGACCTTATACTTATTCATTTTAGTAACAGTAGCTGTATTCAAAATGGAAATACTACTACAAACAGTAAGCACATCACATAGTTGAATAATAAAATAAGCAGTATCAATGTTTAAAACAAAATCAGTATGTTCAAGGAGAAAAGAGAACATCACCTGTACTTTACATTCCCAAGTTAATTATGGGCATGATGCACATCGTATGCTGCTGCATGCGGGTGTAATTAAGTGCTAAGAGAGAAACAGGTGTTCTGATGAGGCCCTCTACCCGACAATATTCAGCTCTATCATCTTTTGCTTTCTCTTAAGTAGCCTCTTGTGAGGAATGCCTGTCCATTTTCCATGTTGATAATTGACTGCTGTATATATGGGTGTGTGACACAGGTGTACTTGTGTCACAGCAGATGTGTAGAGGTTAGAAGACAACTGGCAGAAACTGGTTCTTTCCTCCACCATGTTGGTCCTGGAGAACCAACTCAGGTTGTCAGGGTGGGCAGTAGGCAAGCTCTTTACCGCTTGGGCCTTCTCTCCAGCCCACTGCTGGGTTTGTTTTTGTTTTCAAGTTAAGTTACTCAGCCATGTCTCTTCTTCAGTATTTTTACTTTTTCTTACTGTGGCTCTTTATATCTAGGTTTTCTCTGAAGGATGCCAGGAATTGAACTCAGGGTCTTATACATGTTAGGTAAGTGCTAAACCACTGAAGTATAATCTCAGCCCCAATTATGCCTTTAGCCTATTAAAATAATGTTTCATTATAATTATTTATTGATATTTCTTATTTCTTTGAGACAGGGTTTCTCTGTGTAACAGCTCTGGGTGCTCTTGAACTCTCTCTGTAGACCAGGCTGGCCTCAAACTCACAGAGATCCTCCTGCCTCTACCTCCCAAGTGCTGAGATTAAAGGTGTGCACCACCACACCCAGCTTAATGTTTCATTTTAAATATTACCTAAGCCTCATCTTTCTTCTAGATCCATACATCAATGAGCTAATCAACCTGGCTTGTCAGACCGAAGATTTGCCTCTCCTTAGTCTAGAACTTATTGGGTCAAGAAGGAAGACATAAGCAATAGAATTTCCAAAGGGTCTTATGCCTGCACTAGGACAGCAGCTCCAACCAAATCTGTACAGAGAGCATAAGATTGTAAGAAAATAGGCAAATTAAAATCCAACACTAAAGACTTATCGTAAAAGGATACTGAACAGAAGAACAATGTGAGTTTCAGCTACAAACTGGGCCTGGCTGCTTCCATGGATATAGTTCTAGGAGAGGAAGACAAAATGGAATCTTTAAATTATACATTGAATTGTAGTGTCCTAATTCTAAAATATGATATGTTAAACCTTATGAAATTATCAATTCACTTGCTGTATGTAAGCATGTACCATACTTTGTTAGGCTATTGAAAGCTATTTCTATATTATTTATTTACTTCTTTCTTTGTATTTATACTATGTATACTATGTATAAAAATTAATAACAAAAATGTATGAGGAAAACAGTGTTGGTTTTTGTTTGTTTGTTTGTTTTTTTGGTTTTTTGAGACAGGGTTTCTCTGTGTTGTTTTGGTGCCTGTCCTGGATCTCACTCTGTAGACCAGGCTGGCCTCAAACTCACAGAGATCCACCTGCCTCTGCCTCCCTGAGTGCTGGGATTAAAGATGTGTGCCACCACTGCCCGGCTGGATTTGGTTTATTGATACAAATTTAAAGTTAATGTTTAAGAGCATAAAACTATGAGGTAAAACAATATAAACATGACAACAGGGACCACATTTTTCCAATCAATCACCAAATCTGATAGTACTTACACAGTGCCTAAAAATAATAGATGTTCAAATACTTGATTAATTCTTATGTTTAGTTTGAGACTGACTTTCTTTCTTAGCCATCCTATTCAAAAGAACTCAACAAATGGAATAAAGAACATCCCACTTTGGAGTACTGTGTGCTCTAATTGTAGCTGGAGTTCCTTAACAGAGATTAAAGAATCAAAACTCTATCTAGTTCCTGTATATGCTGGCTCTGGCCTCACAGGGTAAACGTAATTACATTAACTTTGGTATAAAATGCAAAGAAATTCCCAACTTCTCTTACCACATGTCCTGTATGGGGATTCTTATGAGCATATGGTGGTCCTCTTATATGGTTCCACATTTGACCAGATGTCATAGCAAGTACAAAACACTAGGAAAAAAAATGGAATATTCATGGTCCAGCTAGCCCAACTGACTAGATAAGTAAGTACATGAAAATGCTTATCCATTTAGGAAACATAAGACATTTTTACTTTTCAAATAAATTCTTTCTTTTTTTTTTTTTCCTCGAGACAGGGTTTCTCTGTGTAGTTTTGGTACCTGTCCTGGAACTCACTCTGTAGCTCAGGCTGGACTCGAACTCACAAGAGCTCTACCTGGCTCTGCCTCCCGAGTGCTGGGATTAAAGGCATGCGCCACCACTGCCCGGCAACAATATACAAAATTTTAGGACCAGAGAGATGGCTTTGCATATAAAGGTATTTGCCACAAATGCCTGACAATGTATTTGATCTCCAGGGGACCCACATATTGGAGGGTTATAAATGAACATGGGGACTTTTGAATTTGTACTAAATGCATTTTGTATTATGATATGGCCATTAGTCTATGGGGGGGTCTGAGAGTAGAATGTGGTAGTTTTGAATGAGAATGAACCCCTGTGGTGGTTTCAATGAAAATGGCCCCCATAGGCTCATAGGGAGTTGATGGGGATGAAATGTCTTTCTGTATCCTGCGAATATGTGTTCTCTGATTGGTTGATAAATAAAGCCATTTGGTCTATGGCAAGGCAGCTTAGAGGCAGGCGGGGAATTCAAAGAGAGAGACAGAAAGAAGGCAGGGAGAGATGCCAGCAAGCCACCCAAGGAGCAACATGATGGGATACAGGTAAAGCCATGGAACATGTGGGGATACATAGATTAATAGTTATGGGCTAATTTAAGATAGAGCTAGCTAGCAAAAGGCTTTATCCATGGCCATGCAGTCATAATTAATATAAACCTCTGTGTGTTTACTTGGGGGACACAAGTGGGAGAGATTTGTCAGGACAAGACACAGGAAATCTTCCAGCTATAGGGAGTGTCACTATTTGAAGGTATTAGGACATGTGGCCTTGTTGGGATCGGTGTGGCCTTGTTGGACGAAGTGTGTCACTTGGGGTAGGCTTTGAGGTTTCAGAAGCCCAAGCCAGGCCTAGTGGCTCGCTCTCTCTTCCTGCTGCCAGCTGATTCAGATGTAGAACTCTCAGCTACCTCCAGCACTATGTCTGCCTGTGTGCCACTATGCTTCTTGCCATGTTCATAATGGACTGAACCTCTGAACCGCAAGCAAGCCCCATTAAATGCTTTTCGTTATAAGAGTTGCTGTGGTCTACTGCCTCATAGCAATAGAACACTGACTAAAACAGACCCATAAGCTCTTATGTTTGAATGCTTGGTATCTAGTAGATAGAACTGTCGGGGAAGGATTTGGAGGTGTGGCCTTTTTGGAGGAGGGTGAGCTTTGAAGTTTAAAAGAGTTGTGTCATTCCCAGCGTACTTTATGCCTCCTGAGTGTGGATCGAAATGTGGGCTCTCAGCTGTTCCTTCACTCCACCATCATGAACTGTAGCCCTGCTTTCTTTTATTATTATTTTTTTTATTTTTTGTTTTTTTTTTTTTCGAGACAGGGTTTCTCTGTGTGGTTTTGGTGCCTGTCCTGGATCTCGCTCTGTAGACCAGGCTGGCCTCGAACTCACAGAGATCCTCTTGGCATTGCCTCCCCGAGTGCTGGGATTAAAGGGCGTGCACCATTGCCACCCGGCTCCCTGCTTTCTTTCATAAAGTTGCCCTGGTTAGGTGCTTTGTCACAGCAACAGAAAAGCAATCAAAACAATGACCTAAGTTCAATTTCCAGAATCCAAATAAAAAAAGCTGAGGGCATGTGGCTGGAGAGATGGCTCAGCAGTTAAGAGCATTTGCTTCTCTTGCAAAGTAGTGGAGTTTGGTTCCCAGAACCTCCACCAGGCGGTTCACAACAACCTATTACTTCAAGGGATCCTGTGCCCTCTTCTGGCCTCCAGCCAACCTCGCTCAAATCAGTGAGACACCTTCTGAAAACAACAACAACAACCCCCAAGGTAGATGGATCCTGAGGAATAACACCTGGGGTTCACCTCTGGCCTCCACAAACACCTACACAAACAAGCACCAACATGCACATTCACCAAAACAAAAATGGGGCTGAGGAGACAGCTCAGTGGGGACATTGCTTGCTGTGAAAACAAGAGGACCTGAGTCTAAATCCCCAGCCCCCAAAGCCTGGCATGGCTGTACATCCTGGAGTCCTTGTGTTGAGAAACAGAGACAAGCAGATCCTGAGAGCTTTTTGGCCAGCTGGCCTAGCCCAAATGGGGAGCTTCAGGTTCAGTGCAAGATCCAGTCTAAAAAAATAAGATGGAGCCAGGCAGTGGTGGTGCACGCCTTTAATCTCAGCACTCGGGAGGTAGAGGCAGGCGGATCTCTGTGAGTTCAAGGCCTGTTGTAGAATATTATTTTTTTTCCTTTCTTTTTTTTTCTTCAAAATCTATAGGGCATTTTCTTGATTAATGAATGATTTTTTTAAGATTTATTTATTATGTATACAGTATTCTGCCTGCATGTGTCCCTGCAGGCCAGAAGAGGGCACAAGATCTCATTACAAGTGGTTGTGAGCCACCATGTGGTTGCTGGGAATTGAACTCATGACCTCTAGAAGAGCAGTTGGTGCTCCTAACCACTGAGCCATCTCTCCAGCCCAGAATATTATTTTAAGGTGTGTTACTTTTGTTTATGTTGCATTTGTTGCATGAAGCTGTGTTACTGTGCCTGTCTAAACACCTGATGGTTTAATAAACATCTGAATGGTCACTAGCAAGGCAGGAGAACAGATAGGTGGGGCTGGCAGGCAGAGAGAATAAATAGAGGGAAAAGAAAAGAAGTAGCCAGCCACCCAGCTACACAACCAGTAATGGAGTAAGAGTAAGATTTGCAGAAGTAAGAGAATGGGAAAAGGCCAGAAGCAAAAGGTAGATGGACTAATTTAAAGTTAAGAAAACTGGACAGCAACAAGCCAAGACAAGGCTGGGTGTTTATAAGTAATAGTAAGTCTCTCCGTGTGTGATTTGAGAGCTGGATAAAGGGCCTCCAAAAGAGCCAAAATAGGCCAGCCTGGTCTACAGAGTGAGTTCCATGACAGCCAGGGCTACATAGAGAAACCCTGTCTCAGGGGGATTTTAAAAAAAAAGGCAGAGAACAATAGAGAATGACTCTGGTCATCCTTCTCTGGCCTATGCATGTGTAGTTGTATGTATGTACACAAACATATGTACACAAACATATTTACACACACACACACACATACACACACACACACACACACACACTACAAAAAAGCTATTTTTCACATAGATGAAAGCTAATAGAACCCAAGAAAAAATTCTGGTTGCAGTATATGTGCATGTAACTCAGCATTAGGGATATGGGGACAGGAGGATCTCTGGGGATCACTGGTAAACTCCAGGTTCACAGAGACCCCCATCTCAAAAAAACAGTAAGTTGAAGAAGTGACTGAGGAAGATACCCAATGTCAATCTGTGGCCTCCACACAAAATAAAGAAAGAAAGAAAAAGAAAAAGGTAAAGAATATAGATTAGGTTCTTTTTCAATCAATTTTT
This sequence comes from Peromyscus attwateri, assembly GCA_902168425.1. Lineage (NCBI taxonomy): Eukaryota > Metazoa > Chordata > Mammalia > Rodentia > Cricetidae > Peromyscus > Peromyscus attwateri. The sequence goes on along the minus strand of CABHPP010122074.1, from coordinate 3,356 downwards.
CGTCTTCAGTTCACTTACCAAAGCTGCAAAAGCCCATCCAGTTTTATTAAAGAGGAATTCCATATTGCTTCTTCGCAGATACACAAGTCCACCAATAACAGCCAGAAGCAATCCTAGCATTAGGGGTCCAGCATAATTTGGAGGTCTAATTACTCTAATCTAATGGAAAGGAGAGAGAAAAACATTCTAAAATATAAAATTTATTTTCTATTAATAATAATGAAATGAAAGCACTCAAAAATGTATTTTCAGGTAAAAATACTATTTTTTTTACCATTTTACTCCAATCAAACAGTCTAAACTATATCCTAGAAACAACATGTTATAGGCATAGTATTATTTCAGTTAATCAAGACATAATACCTTTTAGATTAAGAAATGTTTGCCAACTACACACACTTAAGGTCAGGAAAATGGTTTCTAGTCTGAACTCAGCAGGCTAAGACAAAGTATTTTATAATTTTACTCTTTATCAAGACGATGCTGTCAAATCCTACTTATGAAAGAACCGTCAAATTATTCCATCTCAGTGACATGAAGACAAAACCAGCTATGATCCCCTGTTTAGATTCAAAGACAGTAAAAAAAACTTTGTAAAGGAGAGAAACTTACATTGACATCCGTTCTGTCAGCGATCCACCGGGCAATCTGCTCAGCTGAAAACCCTCGCACCTGCAACTCATACGTATCGGCCCTTTTGGGTTTTCCTTTCGGAGGGAAGTTGATGAAAGTCGGAGCGGAATTCATGTTTAGCTGAATAAAGAGTAGCCCATGGAAACATAAGTTACCAAGAAAAAAATCTGGTGGCAAATAATAATTTTAAAATTTAGACCTTTTTTTCAGACAGGGTTTTGCTGTGTCATCCAGGCTGGCCTTGAACTTGTAATAATCCTCCTGTCTCTGCTTCCTGAGTGCTAGGATTAAAAACATGTACCACTATGCCTGGTAGAAATTTAGGGTTTTCACATATATGGAGATCATGATCATATAGTTGAAATCTGTCTTAAGGAGAGTTGTGGAGCAGGCTTTCAAACACAAGCCTACCTGTGATTGTAACAATTACACTTTATTATCCACACAGAAATTTCTAGGTAACATACAATTTTCTCAACTTGAATAGGAAATTTCCCATACCAGTTATTTTAGATTGTTCAGAGATTCTATTAAAAAATTAAGTATACATTCATGACACCTAAAATTATTTATATAGCTATAACAACCTCATGTTACTAAAATGGGAAGAGTTCAGGTTAAGGACAGTTTGACCAATAAACTGAGTTCAAGACAAACTTGAACAACTTAGTGAGACCCTGTCTTGAAATAAAACACCAGACATGGGGTCACACACCTGTAACCCCAGCACTGGGGAGGCAGAGGCAGGTAGATCTTTGTGAGTTTGAAGATCAGTCTGGTTTACATAGCAAGTTCCAGGACAGCCACCTCCCAACTGCTAGGAATATAGACACAAGTTACTGTCTCTGGCTTGTTCTTTATATATTTACAATAAAAATATGTATAAGTGGAATTCCCTGAAAAACAAATCCTTGAAGGACAAGAACGCCCTTCTGCCAAATAAGGTAATTATCTGGAAGACAAGGCTGCATTCTGTGGCAAAGATGATCTTGGATTGACCATCTTGATGAACCAGAACTGAGACAATGATCAGATGACACCTTGACCTGGCTGTTTAATTACATACACTTCTTTCCCTGTGCCACAATTCTTTTGTTTAAACTAGTACCAGTAGTGGGTGTCACTAATTATCTGTTCTTCCCACATTGAACAAATTCCTCTCTGCTTTACACACACACACACACACACACACACACACACACACACACACACACACTATTTGTGTGTTTGAGTGTGTATGTGTGTAAGTTGTTAGGTAGGGTAATGAACACCTACAGTCCCAACACTTGGGAGATGGAGGAGGAAGGATTGGAAGTTTGTATCCAGCCTATGGTACACAGACCATGCCACACAACAACAAACTTAAAAGTGTGTGGGTGTTACTTGCTTACTGCCCATTTTACTTAGTAGGCTGGCATTGGTTACTACTTCTGATTAGTCAAATTTTGCTTTTAGTTCACTAACTACTCTTCCTTTTACATTAAAGTATTCCTATTTAACTTAACAATATTTTTAGATTTATTTATTCTATGTGTATGAGTGTTTTGCTTGCATGTATGAATGTGTACTACACGCATGCCTGGTGCCCGTAGAGGACAGAAGGTTATCAGATCCCCTGGAACTGGAGTTACGGATGATTTTGAATGCTATGTGGGTTCTGGCAACCAAACCCAGGTCCTCTGCAAGAGGAACAAGTGCTCTTAACTAAGCAGCCATCCCTCCAGCCCTGCTATTTAACTTCTTGTAATCACCAAAATGGTTTTTTCCTTTATCCATACTTTATTCCTGTACAAAAGAAGAAACCAAACATCTTACCATTTGAAATACATCGGAACCTTCATCAAAATCCACCATGGCAAAAAATATCCTGTTGGTAAATGCACTGGAGTATCGCCAAGAGTTTGCCAGAATCTGGAATTCTTCATCAGCTTGCCTGAATGGAATCAGATTGGTGGGGAATAAAACAAAAATAAATATATGAAACAATTTAAAAATCAACCCAGCTTATCAGCAGTAAAACAAAACCTAATTAAGTAATAGCAATTTTTGTTGTTTTTTCAAGACAGGGTTTCACTCTATAGCCCTTGCTGTCCTGGAGCTCACTCTGTAGACCAGGCTGGCCTCAAACTCAGAAATTCATCTGCCTCTGCCTCCTGAGTCCTGGGATTACAGGCATGCGCCACAACTGCCAAGCATAACAGCAATTTTTAGTAAAAGAAATATTAAAAATTACTGGCAAGCCAGGTGGTGGTGGCAGCGCATGCCTTTAATCCCAGAACTCAGAGTCAGAGGCAGGCAGATCTCTGAGTTCAAGGCCAGCCTGATCTACAGATTGAGATCCAGGACACCCAGGGCTGTTATACAGTTAGAAACCCTGTCTCAAAAAAAAAAGTTATTGGCAAGTAAGTCAGGTATAGTTGATAAGGTTAGAACACACTTTGTCTACGTATAAAAGGAGCCTTATATCTAAGTGTTGGAGATCTCATTAGAAATTAGTAATTACATTTCATGCTATATACCTTTATATGGTTTATTTTTGAATCCCAAAATAATCTTTTCTTTTTTTAGGTTCATTTGTTTATTTAATGTGCACTGGTGTTTTGCCTGTATATATTCTGTGTGAGGGTATTAGATCCCTTTGGAACTGGAGTTACAGACAGTTGTGAGCTGCCATGTGGTGCTGGGAATTGAACTTGGGTCCTCTGGAAGAGCAGCCAATGCTC